>JAQIXB010000640.1:0-15333 GCA_034697405.1 Mesoplophora pulchra | reverse complement strand
GTGAGTTAATTAAAAGTTAATTTATTAATACATATATATTTTAATACACGCACATTATAGCGTGAGTTAAATATTATTATAAATAAAAAATAATAATAAATATTCATTTTAATTTCTATATATGTATGTGTATACATTTTATAATAATGTATATTTTAAATTATATTAAAAATTAAATTATATTAAAGTGCATATACACACATAAATACAATTATTATTTAATATAAATTTTATATTATTATTAAATGCATTTTTTATTCAGACATTTATTAGAATATATTAATATAAATTTTTATTGTACTTTTGGAGTGCACTTTCGCATTAAACACATAATAAATAATTAATTTAATTATTTTAAAATCAATGAATACAAATGATAAACATTTATTTATTTATTTTAAAAAATAATGCATTTTAATATTTAATTTTATGTCACGTGACTCATGTCATTGTATTTCATTCATTCATTCATTTATTTAAAAGACAATGATCGTGATAATCAATGATAATGATTATGGTCATTGTCATTGTCAATGATCTGTTTAATGCTTTTTTAGCATTTTTTTATATATAATCTTTAAATTGAATTTTTTTTTCATTTTAATTTTTTTTATTTTCATTTTAAAACATTTAATGATTTATCACATTTCAGTTTCTTTAATCATTATAATTTATTTCTAATTTTTTCTTTTATTCATTTAATTTTTAGTTTTTTTTGTTATTTTAACGAAAAATAAAGTTAAACGTGTGATTTACAATCATACATTAAAAGTATTTCCGTAAAATTTTAGGAAAAAAATGTTTAAAAATTATAATAAAAATATATGTGAAATAAAATTTCATTATATATTTTTCATATGTTATGTTTCCGTTTTGTCTCTGTCATCATTTAGAAAATGATCATTTTTTTATAATTTTTTGATTTTTTTATTTATCATATACTAATATATTATAAAAAAATACTAAAATTTTCTAAAATTTTTTTCAATATAATACTATATATTTATATAAACAGAGTACAAATAATACACTGACAAAAAATATGATATATATTTGAAGTGATATTTTAAAAAAGAAAAATAATAATTTTTTTTGAAAAAAATTGAACATTTTACTTTTATCAAAAAATATATTTTTATATTTTATTTTTTTAAAAATGTCATAACATTTATTTTATAAATGACCACAATAAAATAGTGATGTCCATACGCAGTCAATGGTCTGCACATTTATATTTTATTATATATATTATAATATAATACATAATATATAACAATAATATAAACATATAAATATTATGTTTAAAATGATGATCATCATATTCTTATGTATTATCATTTAAAATGAAATAAAATACAAAAAAACATCATTTTTTCATTCATAATAATTTAAAAATAAATATTTCGGTTAAAATATCATTAAAATTTATGCTCTAAAAATATTATGATAATCTATAGATAGTTATATATAATGCACAAATACAATATATGTATTGTTGAAAATGATAATGTGTATTGTTGTGAATAAACGAAACTTTTCATATAAAAAATTAGAATATTTTTTATGAAAAAGATTTTTGTAAAATATTTTACCATCACATTTATTATGAGAAAATTACGATGATTTTTATTTTGAATTTTATAAAAAAAACAAATTATTTTTTAAAAAAATTATATTTTAAAATTATATTTTTTTAAAAATTTCAAATTACAGCGTTAAACTATTTTAATATCAATTAAATTACGGACAAAAAAATATGTGAAAAATCAAAACGGAATTATTCCCATAATTATTTTTCATCATTTTTTATTATTTTTATAATTTTAAGAATATTATTATATTCAAATATTATTTATTTTTTACGTTTATATTTAAATTTAATATTTTTAGGACATCATTTATAAGTAAATTTAAAATAATTATTTAATGATATTTTTAAATTTTGTTTATTTAAGCATTTTGAATGAAAAATAATAAATTAATTAATTTATAATTAACTAAATTTAACTAAAATTATATATTCCATCAGTGAACATTGACTTAACGCTTTACAATATAATAAACAAACATATTACATGTATACATATATAATGTAAATTATTTTTGAAAAATATTATTTTTAAATATTTAATTTTTTGAAAAAAATAAATATGAAAAATTATATTTTTATATTATTAATATATATACGCATATTTAAGGACACACAATTCTCATGCTATTAATGGATCAGTGATTTTTATTATTATTATTTTTATTATGAAAATATATAAAAAGATTTTATTATATTTATTATATAAATTATCATCGTCATGACCTTTAATTTCTTATTTTTTAGTAATTTTTAAGTAATTTTTTGCTTTAATTTTAATAATTTATTTATTTTTTTGAATGAATAAATGAATGAATGAATTCGCAATAAATTTAAAATTTTGTATATACTAAAATATACTATGAAAAAACAATAGGAAAGCATAGCACGAAATATATAATATAATAACATTACATTTACTATATCTGCAATTACTAGTAAAAGATTCACTAGCTAATTATATTACTTCCTTTACAATCATCATAGTCACAGGCCTTAGGCTATAAGAGCATACACACTCATTATTGTACACCCACAAACCGATGTCCTAATTCTGGCCCCATTCATGGTCATTTTCATAGTTACTCATGCACAACATTTACTAGTAAATGTCTACCATGTCTTAGAGCTATTACTTTAGATAAAAGAGATGCACGTGCGCCTCATGCGCAATTCCGGTGTATATCCCGAAATATATATTTATATATATTATTAAGTAATACTTGTGCGTACTAGTACTAGTAGTAGTATTCATATATACTTTCAATATTTTAATTAATATATAATATTATACATTATAAATATATACTAGTACTAGTACTAGTATTATGTATAGCATAGTAATGATACAATAAGTCATATATAAGTGCAATAATTATTAATGTAATGGAAAAAGTAATTGTGGTGCAATATTATATTATTTAAGGAAATACTAGCATTAGTATATCTAACCCTAAGTATTGTCTATAAGGATGCTAGTATAAGATACTAGTATATCCTTATAGGATAGTATATTTGTAGTATATATGGTTAGTGTGAGCTACTTTTTGATGTGATATGACATGAAAGTTGTGATGTGCATAGATATTTATTGTCTATGTTCATATTGTATGTTATGCCTCACGTTATGATATAAATTGACTCATAATTTACAACCGTCACCAGTGCTGTAGTATTAGGTACTAGTAACAGGCACAAGTACTAGTAACAGGAGAAAGAGGAAATAATTTAGTGATTCTCCCGCCACTCATTTGTGATTAATCACAATTATATTATTCTTATGGCGGTGTCCTTTTCTAATGCCTAAGGGCTACTTATTGAAGTGCTTCTATTACTAGCACTATTACTATAGCATTGTTCATACTAACTATGTATGGTTATTATTATTTTTACTGAAAATGACGTGATTTTGAGACTAAAATCATAACATTTTTAGTCATATTTTTCTCTATTCTTTGTTATGGTCAATGATAATGTTTTAGTATTAAATTTCATATAAAAATTAAGTGTCATTTATTATTATTTTTATTTTCAAAAAAATAACTTTAATACGTTTAACTATTATTTAGTATTATTTTTAGTAATTATTTTAGTAAATGTATGATTTATTATATTTGTGCCAAAATTTAATAAATAAATTAATATTATTATTATTTTATATTTAACATTAAAACATTATTTTATATCATAAAAGAAAAAATTAAAAACAAAATTCTTTAATTATTTATATATTTATTTATATATCTGTGATCAAAAAAAATATTTATTTCAAAATTCACATTAATTATATTATGAAAATTCATAATATTTATAAAATTTATCATAATATTTTCGAATATTAAATTTTATTATTTATAAATAATTAAATTATTTAATATTTTAATATGAAAAATATAAATATTATTCGTAAATAACACATTAATAATAATATAAACATAAAAGAAGCATGCGTTATAAATGTACATGTACACTTTCTTATCTTATCCTAGAACTACTGCTAGTAGACATTTATATATTTATATATTAGATATACACTTATAAATACTTATAAATAAATAACACTTATAATATATATAAAAACATAATATTATATTAAACTTATAAATTAATTAATTGCTAATATATAAGAATTGTTATTATTACATATATATATATTGAATAAAGTTAACTAAAGTATACTATTTGTTCACATAACTAGTTCCTGATGGAAAACCAACAGTAACAGATGCCCGAAACGTGAGCAGTTCATCCATAAGAGTCCAGTGGGCACCACCGCCACGTAACACCATACATGGCGAGTTTTTAGGGTATCGCATTAAATATCGCAAACATGGTGTACCTGTACTAGTATCTGCACAAAAGGAAAGAGAAATCACCCTCAGAGATGCTGACCTCAGAGTAACTAAAATACACTTTTTTTTCTTTATTATGCCATATTCTTATATAATCGTAACAAAAATATACTTTTGCCTATTAAATGCTATTTATTTTAATCGCTAAATATAATTTGTTTTTGAGTTCAACTAGCCTCTAAATATTATTAGTATATTATGATCGATTATATAATATTACGTAATAAATAAGAACATATTATGATATTATGATAACAATGGTTATATACTATAATATACTATAATAATGGCATCTTTTTTTATATGTTAACTATAGTCGTATGTGATTAAGAATTTGGAGCCATTCACAGAATATATGGTGTCGATTCAGGTGTATAATCCCGCGGGTGAAGGCCCTGCGACCACTATCATTGCCACGACCGATGAAGGAAGTATGTCCACTAATATATGACACTAGTATCTAACACTAGTATCTCACTCACTCACTATCTCATTGACCTCTCATTTATTAACATTATTTAATTAATATTAATTATAATGGTTTATGCATTATTTATTTATCTTTTGTTTATTTATTTAATTAATTTAATTATCAATGACTAATGACGTATACTATTTGCTATTACACAATTGATTAGTACCGACGGCGCCGCGTAATCTGTCCATATCAAGAGTCACGAGTAATACGGTGAGACTCAAATGGACAGAGCCTAAAAGTCCCAATGGACGTTTATTGGGATATCGGATTTATATACTGAGAGTTGAGGCGAATTTAACGGACGTCAAAAAACTGTTAAATCCACAACAGTATGAAATGGACTTTACTATTAATAACTTAAGTATGTCTTCAGATTTAATAGCATCATATTTAATTGCATTTAATTATAATTTAAAAATAATAAATAATAAACAATAAACACATGCATTTCAATAAAAAATAACATTCATTTATTTTACAAAAAAATATATTATTTTTTAAACATTAATTTTCAAAAAAATTAATTAAACATTTTTATTTTATTATAATTATTATTAATAATTTAATTAATTTTAAATTTATTAATTAATTATTTTAAAAATATTAATGTAAAACAAATGAGCATAATACAAATATTATTATGAAATAAATATAATAAATTAAATTTTTTTTATAAAAAAACACATTTAATTATGAAATTAATTAATTATAATTAATAAATTAGAAAATAATGAATTTTTTAATAAATTTCAGAGCCCTATACTCAGTACAAAGTGTTTGTAAAGGGATTTACGGGTAAATCAGAGGGTGAATCGAGTCGCACATTGGACTTTAGGACGGACGTGTCCGGACCGTCGGCACCGCACATTCTGAACCTGACGTGTCCGCACGCGCCTAATGACGCATTATACGTGCATTGGGAACGTCCCGAAACATTCTTTAATTCTGTGGATTATTATTTCATTTATTATCGATCTGAGGATAAAGGCGATGATCAATTTGAGGAATTAGCGATTAGTGCCGTTTATAATCGCAATGAACACGATGTAAGTACATGTCAACTATAGCCTTAGTTATGTCAGCTATAACCTGAATAAATTATGCACATCAAAAATTTAAATTAAATTTAAGAAAAAAATATATTTAAATTGAAAACTAAGATATAAACAAAATTATTTAATTACAAATAAACACGTGATTGACACTAAACACTAGTTTATGTATGAATATAAAATTCGATACACAAACTTAGCATATTAATATTTAATTAAAAGTTATTTTTAAATATAATATTTGAAAATTAAATTACTTTAATGATATTAATATATAAATATTTAAATTATTAAATTTCAAATGAATAAAAATGTACATAATAATTTGAAATTTAAATTACATTTGAAATTTAAGTTTTTAATGTTTTTAATTTAATTTTTAGGTATTAATAACGAATCTGACCCGAGGTACATTATATGAGGTGAAAGTACAGGGTGCGACACGCAGTATTACAGAGTCTTCTAAGTTGTATCGGGGGGAGTTTAGTGAACCCCGAAAAGTGATCCTTCAGAGTAAGTGTATCAGTAAGTCACTGCTTTGTCTTTTCCAATTTCCATATACTTAACGCTCTTAACTTTTTACAAACTTTAGTTAACATATCATAACATAGTACGCATATACTATTATTATGCTGTAAAAGTAATAAGTGTTTTAATAAAAATATCTTAAAAATGTTCAAAATTTACAATCTCTAAACTTTAATCATTACGTGTAATTACGTAAGAAAATGATTTTCAATTAATTTATTTTAAAAAATTATTTATAAATTATTTTTCGCCATAAATTATGGTGAAATAAATTTATAAATAATTTTCTTAATATAAACATAGACTAATAAAATGCTATTAATTAAAAGGTTATTTATCATCACCGTACGTTGAGACACAATTATCGGCATCGATGATCGCGGGTGTAATATGCGCATCCTTTGCATTAATTTTGGCGGTATTATCATTTGTACTTTGGCGTAAGTACTTTCAGGCGGCGTACTATTATTTGGATGATCCACCATCTGCAACTAGAGGCGGTTCACCGCAATTATCGGAAATTTACGATGACAGTGAATACGCGTCCATACCGGTGAGTCAATGGTCAAAACACGTGCAGGATTTACATGCGGACGGTGATTTGGGATTTTCGCGTGAATATGAATCAATACAGTCACAGGCGGACATTGACCTTTCATGTCAACACTCACAAATGGTGGAAAATAAAAACAAAAACCGATACGTTAACATTGTTGCGTATGACCATACCCGAATCATACTGAAACCATTGCCCGGACAAAAGCGCAACGGAATGGACTATATTAATGCCAATTATATCGATGTAATTATATAATACTCTTTCAGCACATGCACTTACACCATAGTATCACATTTAATAATAATACAGTAATACCTCTACAAAGCGAAAGCCTCATCTTAATACCCGAATTTTCTAACTAAGATGTCCGTTTTTTAGATGTTTTATTGTATATGCATAATAATATTGATACCATACATTACATGGAAAGCTATATTTAGATAATATGCTTCCTTTTAGTGTTTATTATATTGAGGTTTAACTGTATTTGTTTATGGGAATTGTTTTATTTTTGTTCAGTATCCTCATCATTAAATAATAACTTAAAATTAACTAAATTAATTGAGTATCACGTGATAATATTAAATTCAACTGTGCCTAACTTTACACTTATTATATACTTTTACCCCTTTACTATGAATTTAATGCACAATAATATTATACCTTTGGGTTTACTAATTTTTAGTTAATTTTTGTTACAAATAATTAGCACTTTTATTATATACAATTCTTAAGCCGTGCAGAAAATAATGCAATTATATCTCGAGACTCAGTACATTTACCGTGTAAAATGACCATGAAATAAATGCATGACCGAACTAAAAAGAGGGGTAAATCGGTATTTATTTATTTATTACAATTATTAAATAACTATGGTGTCCGTAACGTGATTATCCTGTGATTGACCGCGGGAATAATAACCTAAGCATGAATTGAATCAATTGAGCGTCACGTGATAACGTGTGACGGACATTCGAATACACTAAACTGTGCCCATTTATATATATATATATATAAAGTGTATATTTAGTTATTATTTAGTTAACATTTAAATAGCTTTTGTATTGTTATTAATAACACTATTAAATGCCTAAATTATAATAATAAAAACATTAATATTAATTTATTGTGAGATAATTATTGAGGAAACATATAATTATGAGAAAATTTTGTTACTAATTTAAGGACAATTATTTTACATAAATTAAATCATTATATAATAAAACATTATTTACCATATTATTAATTTATCATAATATTATTGGTTTATATTACAAATGTAAACTTAACAATTAGTGTTATGCTCAATTTTAGTCTTTTATTATTTTTAACTCTTATATCGTGGGAAAATATGTAAATGATTTTAACTCAAAATATAAGTTTTGCTATTATTATATTTACATGATAATTGCCTTTTAAATGCAAATTAAATTGGAAATAATTTAATAAATACTTAATAAGTACTTTACTATTTGACGTGCATTAATATAAAAAATCTAAATTCATTAAACTCGAGATATAAGTGCTTTTATTTTAAAACATTTATCATACATATCGAAACAGACATTAATTAGTAAATTATATAATATTACATGTGTTATTTGATGTAAATGAATACTAATATTAGTGTATGTGATGTGAATAGGGTTATGGTAAATCTCAGGCATATATCGGGACTCAGGGGCCTTTACCCTCGACTTTTGATGACTATTGGAGGATGATATGGGAACAAAGAGTGTGCATTATCGTAATGATCACTAATCTTATGGAACGCGGCAGAGTATGTATATATTTAATTATATAATTATATATAGTATTATATATACAAAGTACTAGTATCTAGTATCTTCTGTATCTTCTTTACAAAGTTTTAATTTATAAATATAATATAATAGTATTGAATATTTATTAATTATGTAATATAATAATAAAAAATAAAAAAATATAATTATAAAATATAATATAATATAATATAAGAAAAAATCATCATCATCATCATGATCATCATATATTATCATCATCTATTATCACACATTTCTATTAATTATTATTATTATTATTTAATGATAATTTTTTTCTCTAAAAATAGTTTTGCACATTATTTAAAAGCAATCACTTTATAAAAGCATAGCTTTTATTTTACTTTTGTATTGGTACTAGCGCTAGTGCTAATACATGTTCACTTTCTATGCTAAAATATAATGTAACATCACATTAAGTTACGTTATGTATTGAAATGCGCTGTATATTTACATTATATCTTTATACTGAATATCTTAAGCATTATTTCATCTTTACTTTCACTTTCACTTGATTCACTAGTCACTCTTTATTAGAAAATTAATTAATTTTATACAATATAATGACAAGTACTAGTAAAATAATAACTATACTATACTAGCAGTGATGAAAGTAATGAGCGAATGAAAAAGAAGAGAAAGTTCAGTTATTCTGCGCTCAAAAAAGCATTTCTTTTATATATTCTTATATATTATATAACTTATATATATACACTAATACCATACTATGCTAGTATACTATATATTCTCCTCTACGCTAGTGTATCTGGCACTTTTTTTCTGCCATACCATAACTATTATACTTTATTCATCATTATCTGCTATTTTCTTATATTTTTATAATAACATTGACATATATAATATTCTATATAATAATACAATGGTGTTTGGGTATATCATGATATGCTAGTATCTTATACTAGTATCTTATCTTAAGATAGTCACTGAAAAGAAAGAGTAATGCATGTTCATTATTGTTTTTCCTTTTCTCTATGATCTTCAGCATGCATCGCACCACTCTCATAGTTATCATTCAGAATTGGATGACTCTGTAAGTATCTACTATCATATACTATACTATAATATCACTATTTAATTCTAAAATAAATTAACTAAACTTAACTTAACTTAACTTAAATTAAACTAATAAATTATACTATCATTTCATATTCTATTCTATTCTATTATACGCTTATTTTATATGCTCTTATATTTTGTGTGTGTATTAATCCTAAGAACAAATTTAATTATCATAATAATTAATTCAGTTAATAATGGGATTATCCGTAACTGATAATTATACTCATTATTAATTCATAAATTACAAAAAAAGATACATTAAAACCTGAATAATATAACGCTCTTATTATTTAGATGTATTTAGATGTATGTTATGCAATACATTATGTAATACAATACATTACAATACAATACAATGATTATATATAAATATATTAATGCATTAATAATAATTTATTTAATAATATAATGATAAATTATGAATGAATACATTTTTATACATATAAATGTATATAATAATTATAATAATATATTAATTTATTTCTTTGTATTTAAATAATATATAATTTATGTGACTAAAAGTACGGGTCACACTCAATTTTTGTTAATTAAATTATTAAATTTAATTATTTAATTTTATAATTATAATGATGAATTTTATTTTAGCGTAAATGCGACATGTATTGGCCCAAAGAGGGAACGGAAACCTATGGAATAATTCAGGTGAAATTCCTTCAGGAGGTAGTTATGGCCACTTACACTTTGAGGACCTTTAACGTCAAAAACCTTAAAGTCAAAAAGGTAACATCACTATTCTTATACAGTGTGATTTATCTCAAAATATACCATATTCTTTTTTTAAAAAACCTTAAATATTATTATAAAAAATATATACGCATTTATATTTAAAGCAATTAATTCATTGTGTACATTAATTAAGTTTACATTTATGTCAAACACACTGTACCTTATATTACACGTATAGTATTATATAATATTATATAATAATTATACTTTTCATATATTTATATATACCCAAATTATTGAGCAAATATTTGCACATTTACTATGGGTATATGTTAATTATACGCATAATTATTCAATGAATTAATGGTATTTATATGTAAATGATAATTATATTTCATATGTTAATTAACAGAATTTTTAATTTTATTTTTAAAAATGATTTTCTAATTTTATCATTATTAATTTTTATGATTAAAAATGAGCATTATTTTATTAAAAACCCTCTTTTCTTAACATAAATTATTAAATTTTAAATTAATAATTATCATTTAATATAATTATTTTAAAATTTAATTGAATTTCCATATTCATTAATATTTAGTAAATGTAAATGATAAAATGATATTTAAAATAATTTTATAAAATTTTGAAATATTTTTAATTTAATAATTATTTGAAATAAATATAGAAACACGGTGCTGAGCGTACGGTATATCAATATCATTACACGAATTGGCCCGATCATGGAGTTCCCGACCATCCTTTGCCCGTATTATCGTTCGTCCGTAAATCGTCAGCGGCGAATCCCCCCACGGGTGGACCCATCATAGTGCATTGTTCTGCGGGCGTCGGCCGCACGGGAACTTACATAGTGTTAGACGCTATGTTAAGACAGAGTAAACACCGCGCGTCAATCAATGTCTATGGCTTTTTAAAGCACATCCGTCAGCAGAGGAATTATTTGGTTCAAACGGAAGAACAATACATATTCATTCACGACGCTCTTCAGGAGGCCATCGAATCCGGTGACACCGAAGTTCCGTCGTCACATCTCTTAAAGTATATTCAGACCCTTCAAACGGGAGGTGACGGCTCTTCCAATGTCAGCTTCGATAAGAGCCAACATCATCATTGGCCACTCTTAGAACGACAGTTCCGTTTAGTCACTCAATTTAAGGTATGTCCATTTATACCCTTTTACCTCACTTTTTACCCTTTTGACCCTTATAGCATGGGGTGAAATATGCGTATTTACATATTTTAATAGCATCATTTAGGATTCATTTATAATGATATTGAATATTCTCGTGATATAAGGTTTTTTGTATTTATTTACGCTCTAAGGTCAGAAATAATGATCGAAGTATTTGGGTATTGATTTACTTTTAATATGATTGATGTGTGCAAAAGTCTTATATCTTTAGTTAAATATTTATCATTATGTCATTTCATTGTATTGATAATACTCTCAATTGAATTGTTTCATTCGTTTTTGTATTATATTAACATTAATCGTTCATTCCTCGAGATATAAGAGATATAAGACAATGACTGTTTTATGTTCAGGTCAATGGATATAAATACTTTCTTTTGAATTATTTATATGTATATAATTATTATGTATTTTCAATCATATGCTAATACATTACGATTTTAATTTAAATGCATATTACAGTATTTTTACAGTGAAACCTCTGTACATAAAAAATATATTAATTTTAACTTAAAAATGTGCGATTAAAGAGGTTTCATTGTATTTTAATTAAAATTAAGAGATTTAAGTATGTGTGAAGCATGAAAAACAAATATTTATTTTAAATTATATTTTTTAATAAAAAGAAAATATCAGTGATATTTACAAAAAGTTTAAAATGTAATTATATATTTACATTTTTATTTTAAAAAAATATTGAAAAAAATATAGTGAAAGATATTAAAATATTAAAATATTTTTAAAAAATTGAAAATTAATAATAAAATATAAAATGATAAAAAATGAGCGAAAATAATGATAAAATGAATGAAAAATAATTATGTTTATTTATTATGATATCACTTTTATCATTTGAATGATCACCATAATGATCACCATAATCTTCATCATGATCTTCATCATGATCTTCATTATGATCTTCATTTTGATCATCATTATTTTGAGGGCTCTTTTTTGTCGTTTTCGTTAATGTCACGATAATACCATCGATGATCGTCGTTTTTACGGGTTTTGTAACCGGAGGAGGATTTTCCGGGTCAAAGGTCACGAATTCATTATTTGGATCATCGGCATTCATCATCGTTGAGCCGAATGATATTTTATCATTTATCAGTTCATTCAAAACATTATCTCCGTTTTCATTTACATTATTCATTTTCATTGACATTAATGTATTATTATTTTGAGATGATGCTAATGATGTATAATTTTTGAGCGTAATATTTTTATCGTTTTTTGTCACATTTAAACATTTTAAATATTTAATTATAATTAAATAGAAAAATATCGAAATCATTTTATTCATTTTTTATTATTATTTTATTATTATTTTTTATTTAAAAAAATATTTTCAAAATTAACACTGAAAATATTTAAATATAAAATTCGAATTTATTTTTTAAAAAAATAAAATTCGAAATTTAATAATAATGCACATTTCGATTATAAATATGAAATAAAAAAATAAATATGATGTAAAAATTTGGCATAAATAATTTTAAATTTTCTTAAAAATAAATGAATGATATAATTTTGAAAATATAAATATGAAAAAAATGTTTAAAATGCTTATTTTAAATGCTTTTTTCTTAAATTTCAGGCCAAAGACTTTAATGTGGTGTCAGCATTGAAACCGTGTAATAAACTTAAGAATCGGTCATTGAATCTGATACCATTAGAGGCTCATCGCGTTCATATCATCCCGAAAGTTCCGGGAACGGACGGCAGTGACTATATTAACGCGACGTTTTTCCCGGGATTTAACCGTCTTCGGGAGTTCATTGTCACACAACATCCCGTTTGGGACACCATAGCCGACTTTTGGCAAATGGTGTGGGATCACAATTCTCAGACCATTGTTGTATTATCGTCAGTGATCGATGAGAAAGAGTTCCCTCAGTTTTGGCCCGACCGTGACGAAGAATCCGATTATGGGTCATTTAAAGTAAAGCTGACGGATGAGGCGCGCATCCTTCAGGAGGGCGGAGGTTTCATTACGACACGTGACTTCATGCTTCAGTCGACTCAGGATGACTATGAACTGTGCTGTCGCATCGTCCATTGTCCCGATTGGCCCGAGAGACAGCCCCTGACCAATGTCTTTGATTTGGTGAAAGTGGTACAGGACTGGCATCAGGAAATGTCCAATGGTCCCGTCGTCGTCGTCGATCGGTACGCATCTATTACCACCGTTTTCATATTAAATGCCACTTTTGTGTGTTTCTTTTGCCACAAATATTGCATTTTATATGAAAATCCTATGAAAATCTCTGCATTTTTATTATTTTCATATTATTTCTTTGTTTTGATTCAATATTATCGCAAAAACGCACTAAATTCTAATTCAATACTATTAAAATATGCATTAAATTGTAACATTTAATGCAATTTTACATTAATATTTGCGTATATTTGCGTTTATGATTAACTTTTTAAAAGATATGCGATCTTCGAATGTATGTTAAAAATAACAATGTTTTTATTAAATATTACTGCAAAATACGACATAAATAGTGATTTAATGCATTAAAATGATAGAATAATTTCTTTATATAATGTTTTTTTGTAATAATATCAATACACAACGAAAAATGCAAATATAATGCATATAATACATAGCTATGTATTGATATAATAATATTACAAAAAACGCAATAAATATTTCATTTTTACATTAAAAACATAATAATATTGAAATGTTTAGTGCGTTTTTGTAAAATGAATATCTATTTATTTGTAAATAAATAAATTTAAAGTAAAAAATTAAGAAAAATTAAGAAATGTTTCCATTAATTTTCTCATTAATTTGTTAATAGATTTGGGGGTTCTGAGGCTGCGACATTCTGCTTATTAACGACGCTCTATAAACAGCTGAATTTTGAGGATTCAGTGGACGTGTATATGTATGCGAAATTATATCATTTGCGACGTCCGGGAATTTGGCGATCACAGGACGATTATCTCTTTATATACAGAGCTTTGGAGGCATTAGTGTCGAATTACGGTGATGATAATTCACCATTCGGTAGTCAATTGACAGTGACCAATGGTCACTCAAATGGTCACGCGATTAAAATATCCGTCACCACTGAACATTCGGTTAAAAGCGAATCTATGGCCTGACCTTAAACTGTCGTTTATAAAATTATGAATTTTTTAAAAATTATGAAAATTATGAAAATAATGAAAAAACGTAATTAAATTAAATAAATAATAAATGAATGAATAAAATTTTTAAAATTTAATAATTAATTAATTCGATGTTTTTCTATGATTAATTAATTATTAAATTTTTAAATTTTTTATTAAATATAATATAGAAACTTTTACTAACATTTTAGTGTACTTTTTACTGTAATATGTATAAATAAATAAATATGTGTATTTTTTAATAAAAAAAATTCATTTAAATTTTTTTTATTAAAAAATACACTAAAATCACATTTATATTAACATTAAAATCACGGCCCATTTTTATTATGAATATACATACATTA
>JAQIXB010000639.1:0-15356 GCA_034697405.1 Mesoplophora pulchra | reverse complement strand
TACAATTAATAGTACATTTATTAATTTATATTTATAATATACTAGGATTCACCCGTCAAATATTATGTTTAGGTTTAATACGTATAAATGATCAGATAACGGCCCAACGCTTTTATTATTTTTTAATATGAATATGCATTATATACTGTAATATAAATTATATTTACGTATATGTCAGTTTATTTGTTTTTATTGCAATATAATTGGCGTTTAACGCACTTAAATTACATTATATTCGATCTTAAAATTGATGAAAAAGTGAGATAAAACTAAACCGTTAGTAACTCACAAAAATTTATTTACCGTATTTCCGCAAATACCCCGAGGTATACCGGCATGCCGGTGTAAGTGAGGTAAATGGGCCTTTTAATTAAACATCTTTGCATGTTAATTTGTCCATAAACATTAAGTAAATTTAAAAATATTATTATTAATTAATTATTTTATTTAAAAATATGCATATAATTTAATAACACTAAGGCTATAAGAGATCAAGAAATTTAAATACGCATATGAATAACATAATTGGTGTTATCGGGTATTTTAATAGTATTAATAATTAATAAATAATAATAATAATTTTTTATGACGTATATTTATAATGCCTCACTTTATACCGGCAGTGCCGGTAGGGACCTGAACCCTATTTTTTGAAAAATGCTCACCCTCACTTATACCGGCATGCAGCTATTTGCTCGGGAATACGATGTATATTATATATATAAAGCAAACATTAACATTCAGAATTTTTATATAATGTAATAACGTAATGTTTATATAATTTTTATGTTTTATATTTATACAGTATTAATAACGATAAATTCGAATGTATGCAAAGATCATTTTTATGCATAAACACATTAAATAAGCTAAATATACAATGTACATATGCATGCATAAAGGCTCTGCATATATTTTGGTTTATCATAGCGTATACTGTATTATTTATTAATATAATATGAAATGAAATCATAACTGAAGTAATGAATTTTATTATTTTATATATTACTTTTAGGATGATGCATGGAAAATATACTTCGATTATCCGGCACAGGAAATTGTCGATGAATTTGCCATGCGATACGGCGTCGAACCAATATATATGGCCATGACGTACGACTTCTTTTATTTTGCTTACTATAGCTTTTTAATATATGCTAGTTCACTCAATCAAGAGACAAACATTACTAGTATGCTTCAGCATTGAATCTATGGAAAACTTGTCTTTTCTTTGAGCGAACTAGCTAAGCTATTGTAGTTTGTTGAAGTTTAAAAGAAAACGTAAGATAAGATTAACAATGATATATTTGCAGGCACTTTCACTGCCTCTCAACAAAGTACCTATGTCAGGGTGTTCCCGCAGTGATGAGCACACTTTTAGCGAATATTAATGCATTCTATGCACATACCGCTGCATCTTCCGCTGTGTCCGCGAGTGACAGATTTGCAGCGTCCAATTTTGGGGTAATCATTTTGTTCTTTGTTATTATGTCAGTGTATTGTCATACGAAAGAATATTAATGCAAAAATTATTCATGCATATTCATAACATCCTAATATAATACAATATATTTGATATTTTAGAGGGAAAAATTCGTGAAACTGTTAGATCAGCTCCACAATTCTTTGAGAATCGACTTATCCATGTATCGGGTAATTTAATAAAAATATACATTTACATATACAAATTTTTATTGATTATGTTAATATTTAGAACAATTTTCCGGCATCGACTCCTGAAAAGCTACAGGACCTCAAATCAACTGTCGATTTGTTAACTAGTATCACATTTTTCAGAATGAAAGTACAGGAACTTTCGAGTCCACCACGTGCGAGCACTGTCGTTAAAGATTGTGCAAAGGCATGCTTAAGATCGACATATCAATTTTTATTTGAAAATTGCACCGATCTCTATGGGCGTGAATTTCAGACCGATCCTAATGAAAAGAAAGAGGGACCCGATGAGCATGGGCCGAGTTTACAAAACTTAGATTTTTGGCATAAATTAGTTGCTCTCATGGTATCAGTCATTGAAGAGGATAAAAACAGTTATGCACCTGCACTTAATCAGTAAGAAACTTATTATTATTACATATGTATATTAATACAGTATGTATGGTTATCATGGAAGTTTAGTGCGCAGAATAATGCGCATATGTACATAATCGCCTTAATTTGCGCAATAAACTTCCATGATAACCATACATAGGGTATATAACCGTTATACGATATGATTATTTTTATTATAAAATATGTGCTAAACACAACTGCATGCACATGTTAAAATTAGATATGTAAACATAAGCATACGCATGCATACGGGCACCGCACATATTCTATAATAAAAATAATCGCAGCGTATATCGTATGTAAAAGTTGTTTCTATTTGTACATAGCGTATGTACAAATACACAGTATGGCAAAAATTTAGATGCCATACTGTGTATATTATTAGGAAAATATAAATTGTACTTTATTTATATTTAAAATAATATTAAAACTAAAAATTTAAATAAAATTTAACAATTTTTTGTAATTTAATTTTTACGTGTAATTATCACGCTTTTAAAGAGCAACAAAATTTTAGAGACATTATATGCTGCGGTTTACATGATATAATAGATTATTATTAAGAGTTAATTGTGTTTAAATTAATCTAAATTTTAAATTCCGTTAATAATTATATTTAAAATTTGATAATTTTACCGAAAAAAATTAACATGTAATTCTATGGAAATTTACATTTTTTGATATTCGGGCGGTAAAAAATGGTCACCGAAAATTTTTTTTATTAAATTTATTACAAATAAATTATTATGAATTTTAAATCTAAATTATATAAAAATTTCAGGGCATAAAAATAAAAATTGTGTCCTCTAAAGCACTCAAAACAGTGTTAATTGTATATTTTTAATTAAACATTCCATAGAAATAATTATAAATAAAATAATGTATCATATAATGTGAGGACACAATTTTCATTTTTATGATCTGAAAATTTTATATAATTTACATGTGTTTCTATGAGAGCGGTGTTAATTTTGTGAATAATTAGGTAATTGCAATACAAAAATATGTTTTATATTTTTGTTTTAATTTACATTTAATGTATTATTATATTTTAATTAAAAAATTTATTATGCATATTTTTTAAAAATAAATATTAAAAAGTATTTTACACTTAAAAAGCCCCATAGAAAAGCATTATATATTTTAGATGAATGTATAATTTTTAAGGTATAATTTTTAAATATAATGTTTACAATAAATTTAATTATTATAATTTCATTGTACAATAAATAAAGATTAAATTGGAAAATATCAGGAATTAACATTGAGTAATAAGTTAATTATTTACAAAATTAACACCGCTTCCATAGAAACACATGTTAAATGAAATTGTCGCAAATATAAGGTCAAAGGTCAATTTATATACAATTTTTTAATACAATTTAATAAATAATATCAAATTAAATATATGTACAATATTTTATTAACATTTTGAACATTTTTAAAAATATAATTCTATAGGAATTTTCGCCTAATTTTTTGTGATTTAAAATACATATTGTATATTATATGCACATATGTATATTGATTAAAAATTTATTTATAATTTTTCATATTTAAATATCTTATAATAATTAAAATAAATTTTTATTTAAAAAATATTATTTAAATTAAAGTCTTAAGATAATTATTTACATTTTTTTATAAATATTTTGGAAGTTTTATACGAATTTCCTCTGTGTATAAATATAAACTAAAAAAGAAATGTCTCTATGTCCGTCACGAATTATTTGTTATTTGATTGGTCATGGAATCATGAGCAATAATTAAAAATTAGAATTTTTATAATATAAATATAAATATAACAATGAAGTATAACAATATATTTATACTATAATTTTAAATAAATTTAAACTATTGTTTAATTTTTCATCAGCAACAATACTAACACTAAATATATTTAATATTTTTAAATTTCAGATTCCCTCAGGAGTTGAATATCGGTCATTTAAGTGCTGCAACAATGTGGGGTCTGTTCGCTGTGGATATGAAATACGCTTTAGAAGAACATGAACAGCATCGTCTCTGCCGAAGTTCCGCATATATGAATCTCCATTTTAAAGTTAAATGGTTTTATAACACATACTGTAAGGACATTCCTCAGTTTAAAACGACTGTTCCCGAATATCCCGCGTATGTACTCAAATATTCGGTGTTTTCCATCATTTTAATCATTTTCTCACTATAGATGGTTCGAACCTTTTGTTATGCAATGGTTAAGTGAAAATGACGATGTTTCATTGGAATATCTTAACAGTGCCTTTCTTAGGGATAAAAAAGATGGGGTAATTTTATATGATTTTTATTACTAAAAATTGGTACAAATATTAAAATTGGAAAATTAAAAAAAATTATTTTAAGATGATAACCTTTTAATTTTCAGATTATAAATTAAATTATAAATTAAAAATAAATTTTTATATGAAATAAAATAACAAAATATTTAATTAATTTTCAGTTTATTCAAAGTTCGGAGCATTCATTATTTTCTAATTCTGTTGTGGACATCTTTACTCAATTAACTCAGTGTTTTGATGTAATCAGTAAATTGGAATGTCCCGATCCTGAGATTGTTAAGCGGTATATGAAAAGATTCGCAAAAACCATTGTTAAAGTATTAATAGCATACGCTGATATAACAAAGAAAGAGTTTCATAATTACGTGTCTCAGGAAAAAACTGTACGTTAATTACATTTATATTATATAAGCTATAGTAATATCCACTAACAAATAATAGATTATGTTGTCTTTGATAATTTATTAAATTATTTTTATTGATTGACATAAATATATTCAATTATATTTGACTTTAGGCATGTATATTGATGAATAATATTCAACAACTAAGAGTTCAACTAGAGAAAATGTTTGAATCAATGGGCGGAGAAAAAGTAAAGTATAAAATTTTGCTTAAAAGATATTAAAATTAATTATATGCATAATTATTTAGCTGGAATCAGATGCCGCCGATATTCTTAAAGAGTTACAACAGACATTAAACGGTGTTTTGGACGATTTAAGCGCTATGTTCGCAAAAAGGTTATAATAATGATAAAAATATTAATTTACAGTTTTTATTGACATTTTTATTGATTATTCGCAGTTTGGAGGGCACTATAAAACAGAGTGTACATGAATTAGGAGGGTTATTGAGTGGTATTAAAGGATCGAGTGGTACATCAACACAGGCAAATCAGGCATTAAAGAACAGTCAGGAGGTGGCTGCAGAGGCTGATCACATATTACATCCATTGATGGATCTTTTGGATGGTAAACTATCGATGTTCGCACAGTTCTGCGAACGCACGGTCCTTAAGAGATTACTCAAAGAACTTTGGAAGATTGTAATGCACACATTAGAGAAATCCATTGTATTACCACCGATGTCAGAAAAGAACGCACTTTTACAAAATCTGCCAAAAGCTAAGATCGAAGATGTTTCCCGATTATTTCAAAATCACGTTTCAGCCAATAGATTACCGACTATCGCAGGGGGCGTGATGGAGGTTCGGATCTTTTTATATATTCATTTATTTTATCATTGATCTTTTTAGTCTCTTCAATTTGAGAAGAATCTGAGTCCGAAGCAATGTGCAGTTTTAGACGTGGCATTAGAAACTATTAAACAGTACTTTCATGCGGGTGGTAATGGCCTCAAAAAAGCGTTTCTCGAAAAGAGCCTCGAATTACAATCACTAAGATATGCATTGTCTCTTTACACTCAAACTACAGATACATTAATTAAGACATTTATAACATCACAAACAAAACAGGGTAAATGCTAAACTTTTTTATATTATGTCTAATATTTACTATAATGTATATTGTAATATCCTATGACAACTTAACATCGAAACTATGCGATTGCATTGTGATGCTATACAGTTGTATAGTTTAGATGTTATGATGTCATAGGATATTATACAGAAATATCTATTGATATATGAATACAATAATTTCTAAATATTATGCAAAGGCGTGGACACAGCACCCCCATTTATAATTAAAAATATGTCCTAAACAGGTGCGGGTCAAAATCTCGAAAAGTTTATGTATATTTATGTTTAGGGTTATAATTAGAGACGTAAAAAGTGCTTAAAATGCTTTTTTTTATTTTAAGAGATATCAAAGAAATAATTAAATATGTGTCCATATCTATCAAAAATATGACCTTTGACACCAAAAACAAATTTGCTTTTTTTAGCTTATTTTTTTCAAAAATTTCCTTTACTCCCCCTTAGTATTTTTAAAATTTTTGAAAAATATGCTTTTGTTTGTTTTTTTATCATTTTAAATGCTTTTTTTGGTCTAAAATTTTGGCTTAAATTTACGTCTCTAGTTATAATATATTATAATATAGTATATACTTATTTTAACCAAAATACTTATTTGTACCTAATTTAACCAAATATAAGTTGTTTTATAAATTATGTTATATTTCGAGAATTTGTACGGAACGTTCTAAATATACAGGAGAAAACGCTCATTCATTTTATAATATACAGAAATCAGTGTATTATATTTATTAATACGAACTCAATAATATAATTTCTGTCAGCAATGCTTTAAACATATTATTGGTCGGGAGTAATAATGAAAATATAAAATGAGCCAATAATATTTCAGTAAAATTTAAATTAAATTTATTTTAATAATTAAAAGTATGTGCGCGCATTTTTTTATTTTTATATAATTACTTATATTTAACAATAAAAAGTAATAGTATACTTTACAATTATTAAATATTGTACCCGGACGAAATGCCCACGCCCAAAATGCACACATCCCAAAATCACCACATACAATAACCACAATTGCTTATATCTCAAGTTATAAGTATCCCTGTAATTGCATATTTATGTATTCCTATATTTTTACTATGTTTGGTTAGTTTGGGTCTTATAATAACGGTCTTATATTCATTTTTATTGTAAAAATTTTATTGTGTGGAAACTCGAGATATAAGCGATTATGTTGTATATTATAATATAACATTGTATAATATGTACTGTGGGTATTTCGGCCGTGGTAATTTTGGGCTGTGGGCATTTTGGTATGTGGGAATTTTGTCGTAGACCCATTAAACTAAAAGATGCAGCGATGAAAAACCTGCATTAATTTTGCATCATCCTAATACATTATTATAATGTGTATAATTTGAATATAAAAATGGTTTACAGATTTACCGACACAAGAGGATGGTCCTGTGGGGGAAGTCTCAATTCAGGTCGATCTGTTCACTCATCCCGGCACCGGAGAACATAAAATCACCGTAAAAAGTATGTTCCTTTTTATACATATAAAATACAACATATACTATATAGTATATAATATGATAGAATTTAATATCTATAAACGAATGTACTTTTTAGTTGTTGCCTGTAATGAACTTAAATGGCCAAATACTAGTATGTTCCGACCATTTGTTGAGGTCAATATGATTGGTCCTCATTTAAGTGATAAAAAGCGGAGATATGCGACAAAATCCAAGAACAACAGTTGGTCCCCCAAATATAATGAAACTTTTCATTTGTAAGTATCACATTAATTAAAATGAGAATTTTACATTAATATGACAAAATGTGAAATTAGTATAATCGGGAATGAGGAGGAACCGCCATCCTTTGAATTGCATATTTCAGTTAAAGACTATTGTTTCGCGCGTGAGGATCGTTTAGTTGGGGTGTCAATAATGCAATTGCGTGACATCGTAGAGCAGGGCAGTTGCGCGTGTTGGTTACCTTTGGGCAAAAGGGTACATATGGACGAAACGGGTTGGACTATACTAAGGATACTTTCTCAAAGATCAAATGATGAGGTCGCTAAAGAGTTTGTAAAACTTAAGTCTGACGTAAGAAATGATGAGACAATACAACAGCAGGAAAAGACTCAACAAACTAATGTTTTAAACAAATGAATAATCATTAAATAACAGTGATCAGTCATTAACAATTAAAATGAAATATTAATTAGAAAATGGGAAAATGAAGAAAAAGATTTCAATTGAGTTTTGGCACAAACGATTGCACTATAATTAAGCATATGTAATATAATCACATTTAAATATTGACACAAAAAAGTGATGTTTTGTGTTATTTGTCATGTCTCTACGGTGATGACATTAATTATGAATATGTATTATATAACATTTTACATAACGTATTACAATATCCCTGATATTTCTTATCTCTAATATTTTTATAATTTAAAACATCTATCATTTGATCATAATGCACACGTTATAAAGAGATAAAACTTTCCAATATACGATTATTAATAACAAAACGGGATTTACTCGATTTTGTTTAAGGGGTGTCCATTGTTGCATTATCATTAGCTGAGTGCCAACCCCTTCATACAGTCATTTTCATAAAAATGCATATCATTTGAGATTTATTTCTTTATAATTTAAAATTATAAATATAAATATGTATTCGAATTTACACCATATTCACATTAACATATATAAATATACATGTATAAAGTTTTCCTATTATAATATCAATGATATTATTGCAATATATTGTTAATCATTAAACATTTAACATAATTCCTGTTATAATATATTGATATAACCGAATGCCTTCGATTGTTTCCACGGATTCATTCCTTTTTTAATTCTGTGATGAAAATTACAATTAAAATAATAATAAAAATTTAATTAAAACATTTTATTAATTAACAATCGAAATGCAGTCTTTTAGCGGTCGGACCCAAAAGATTATCTGACACTAAACGTTTTCTTCGATTATCATCATTTGAAATTTTTGTTGAATATGGACGCGGCAGTGATGTTCCCGGCGTCGGTGCCGGTTTATTGCTAAAATATGACATTTTTAACGCCTCTGTACATGTACAGCGTTTTAGTGGATTTAATGCGAACATTTTTGATATTAAATGAATTAAATCATCATTAACTGCAGTAAATATATCTCTTAATGGTACTCCCGGCTGAGGCTTAAACAAAATAAAATCGGGTAATTGTGTATGTCCCTATGGTAAAAATCATGAAAAACATATATTTAAAGTAAAAATTGATGGTAAACAACTCACGGGCCATGATTCATCTGTGGGCGTTCCAAAAGCAGAGACGATTTTACTCAATTGATCCAAATCTGTTTCTCCCGACAAAAATGGAACCCTCAATAATAACTCAGCCAAAATGCAGCCCAAAGCCCACATGTCTACACCCGTTCCATACATTCGTGCACCGAATAGTAATTCAGGGGCACGATACCATCGTGTTACCACCTGATGAGTGTATATGCGATTCGGAGAACCGAAAGATTTGGCTAAACCAAAATCAGCGATTTTCAGTATTCCCGATTCATCAATCAATAGATTATTCGGTTTTAAATCCTTTTTATAAAAAATATCTTAACATTTATTGCATTATAAAAGTGCATACATACTCTGTGCAGTATCCATTGGGAATGTAAATATTCGAGTCCATTGAGTGTCATTAACATATAGGCTTTGATATGTGCCGGTGTCAAAACGATATTCGTATCTTTGATTATCACCTCTAAATCTGTTTCCATATAATCGAACACTAACGATACATTTGACCTATGGCCGAATACGTCCAAAAGGCCAATGATGTTTGGATGTGTTAATTCCTGCAAAAGTTTGATTTCTCTGAGTGCAGTGCGGTTAATGCCGTCTTTTGCTTCAGTGCGTGATCCTAATTTTATCTTTTTAACGGCCACGATCGTGTCTCTTTCCGTATCTTTCGCTTTATACACAGTCGCGAATTGACCTTCGCCCAAAAACTCGATTTTCTCATAACGCTTTTGCTTTTTATCATCCGAACGCATTTTCAAAATTAAAATCGTATTCAATTTATTTAAATATCATTAAAATCAAATTCTTTATTTTTAAACACTTTTTTTTACATTTATTTTAACACAAAATTTGTTCATTCACAATGTGAGTTTCACGTGTGTTATTATGATGTCATTATGTTCATTATGTCAATACATGTAAACACATGTATTGAACTGTGATGATGATGCGTCAAAATTTAAAATGATTTAAAATTTCAATATTTTTAAAGAGATTTATATCGATTGAAATATAAAAATTATGAAAAATTAAGATTAAGATTTTAATGTATGGACACCGTTCGCGTCTCTAAACGCCATAGACACTGCACATGTGTTACATTCATATCGACTGACTTTGGATTTTGAGCGTTTTTCACTCAAAAAATGGCTGTTTTTTGACATTATCCCGATTCATGTGATACTATCATCGTCATTTATGACTTAATATTGGGATAAATATGAAAAGATATTTACCATAATGTGCTGCAATATATTGCAATATAATAATTGAAAAATGAATTTATTTTTAATAAAAAAATGTTAAAATGAAATGATTTCGATCGATATGCTGATCATATGTTTATAGGAATTCAGTGATGCAAAACAGTGATGTATATGCATGTGAATGCATTAAAACTATTGACAGATTATGGCATTTCATTCAAAGATCACATCATCAGTGTCTGCATCATCATTATTAAATGAAACGTGTGAATTGAATGATGAAAAAGTAATCGAAAGACTTTTTCCTAAATGTAAACCCAAACGACGTATTAACGATGAAAACATATATCTCAATGATATGCCATTAATTAATTTTATCGATAATTTTAATGAAAATAAATTGAAAATGAATGATTTACAATCATCAGATGATCATTCGCAAACTGAAGAATCTGTGCTTAAATTGAATCGAACGTCATCATGTTCATGTATCGATTCAGATTCTTTTAAGAAAATAGCGGATGATACTGTTGATTCAGACGATGGTAATGATAATGCACATGATTCTAAATTAAGAGAGAGCCGTATTGAAATCGCCGGCGGAAGAGAAATATATTCCATGTCTTTGAGTAAAATGACCAAAAAAAAGATCTGTCATCAGCAAAACGCTGATGACAAAAGACATATGCGAAAATGCAATACGCATAAAGGGAAACGCAATAACACGACACAGACTGTGAACAGTAATCATTTATTACCATTATCAATGGTAAATAACGTTATCGATGATAAAACAACGAAATCATTGTGCACACAGAAACCTGTGCCTAAACAGTCAATGATCGAAATGTGTAATCATTCGAATAATGCTCATAATGCTCATAATGAATATAAATTGTCACCGTCGGGTGTTTTGATATATCAGGAGTCAGCTGAGCATTTCGGAAATTCCGAAATCATTTTTGATGACATCGGGGAAATGGACAAAGAAAAAGCACCTTTATCCGTACGCCCTCTCGATTATGACTCAGATCAACACTTAGATACACATTCAGATACACATAATCAACATCATGAACATAATGAATTTGAAAATGAAAATGATAATTCATTATGTAAACACACTGAAGATAATGATACGACGCATTTAACAAATGAAAAACATAACGAAAAAGTACCATTATCCGATAGTAATAAAAATGATGGCATCGCGCGCATTATCGGTAATGTTCCCATAGCCCTTTATGATGGTTCTCCACGACGATATGGACCAAAGCCCCCGGGATACCCTCACTCCGGATACCCTCTCCCGGGATACCCTCACCCCGGATACCCTCAGAGGGTCATTAACAGCGAAAATGTCTCTATAGGATTAGGTACAAACGCATCGAAATGTAATTCAAAGAATACCATGGCTGATATATCATGTGATGAATTAGTTAAATCCATTTTAAGTATTCCTTTACCCAATCACGACTCTCCCGGCAGTAGTTCCAATAGTGACAAATCTTTAAATCAAAGTTCAGAGATAAGTGAACATGAAAATATTGATAAAAATGACACTTATTTAGTAACAAACGATGTCACCTCTTATGACATGAGTGATTTAGAGTATAAACTCTACAGAATGGAGAATGCTAAAAACACAGGCAATGCATATGTCGGTAAACGTCTCGCGACACAATCATCTGCGAATTCTGAGGATGAAAACAGATCTGAAATATCAGCGAAAAGTGCTAATGACTCAGTGATGCCGCATGAAAATGAATTAATACTTTTACATGAACGTGTTCATCAGCATATTCTTAACACAGAACTGAATAATTCTGTGGATCGTGCGTCTTTAGGCACATGTCCAGGAACAGAGCCTGATACTGAAGTCGGAGATCACGTCGAAGATGAAACTCGAAATTTCACATTATCACCTGAGACCACCGATTGTGACAGTAATGATGTCGAAAGTGAATTCTCTATCGAAGGCTCTGCACACTCAAATTCGAAAATTAAACAGATGCCGATTTTAGAGGATGGACTTTCGAGCGGTATACCATCAGATGATAATGAACTCGATGATGATTACGATTCTTCGTTAATAAATAACACTTTAGTCAAAAAGCAATTAAATGAAAAGACAATGATAGCGAATTTAAGAACAAAATGGTCGAAGAATAATCGCAATCATCAGACTTATAATTCACTTCCAAACGGCGATGCATATATGCAACAAAATGAAAGTGTTAACTCAAATTACTATGAAATCGAAAGTATGTTTTTAATTTTTGATAAATTTTAATCATTTATTTATTTAATAATTAGAATGTAGTGACGAATATCATGATATTGATAAGAATATTACTGATTTAGAACAAAACGAAAGACATGAAAATAATTCCAATGAAAAGAGTGAAGCGATTTGGGTACCACGGTATGTTCTCTTCAATTACATTCCATAATTGATAATATGTCCTGTTTTAGGTCAAATGAATCTTTAGTATCATCAGCCATAAAAAACGATAATACAGATAATGCATTAAAAATTCAATTTTCTCATAATCATCATGACGATGGTATATTTTTAATCGTAATATGAGCGTTTAATTGATTTTCAATAATTTTTTAAATGTTAGAATGTGATACTGATCAAGAGACTGATAGACTTTTAGGGGCACAAAGAAATGATGATCATGGTTTTTATGATGAAAAAGTATTAATGATTATTATCATTTAAAATTTCATTAAAATTATTAATTAATATGATGATTTTATTTTATATTTAGAATAATGTGACAAAAAAGAGTAATGCATCGCGTGAGGGTCAGTATCATATTTATTTTAGTCTTTTATTACGCCCAAACATAATGTTAAAATATTTAAATATTAGATTTGTATATCTGTGTTTATTCATTCAATAATATTGTATAATATTGTATTTGAATTTATAAATGGATTCCGATTGTATGAAAGCATTCGGATTTTATAAATTTAATTACTAAAGAATACGAATAATGAAAATCATTTTAATTAAAGTATTTTATTTAAGTTTTACTTTAAATCTATATTTAGATTTTAAAGATTATTTAACATTTTGTTAGGGCTTTAATAGAATTTATATAATAATTATTCTTTCTTTTTCTTTACGATTCCATTATTGATAAATGTGAGTGTTTAATCTTTATTTTCCATTATATATAAATAAAAATTCTTCAATTAAATCCTTCTTAAAAATGAGAAATTCTTTAAATGTATTTACTAATTACAAATGCAATTTTAGGTTTAATTCATGAACCATCAGTGCTGATTGAGGGTGTGTTATTTCGGGCGCGATATTTAGGCTCAACACAACTCGTGTGTGAGGGTCAACCGACAAAAGCGACGCGCATGATGCAGGCCGAAGAGGCTGTTTCAAGAATTAAGGTATTAATTAACATTAATGCATTTCATTTTAAACTTAACATTTTTAATATTTTATTAAATGCAACCTTTAGTCTTTGGTAAGTATTTCATTATTTTACATGTAATTTTTTTACATTTCAATCTGAGGATCAGAGGTACATATTGTAATTGAATATATGAATTGCTCTTTAATTAGCTCTATAATCTATTGTGAAATCTCTAAACTGATAGAACATGATTTGTAAATCCAATTACAATAAACTCTTTAATCATGAAAGAAGAGTATATATGTATATATATATTATAATGATGTATAATAAATAGGCTCCTGATGGTGAGACACAGCCGAGTACTGATGTCGATTTATTTATTTCAACAGAAAAAATCATGGTCCTTAATACTGATCTCAAAGTAAATGATAAAAATATTCATAAAATATTCTTTTATTTATTTATATAAAAATGTTTAACATTAGGAAATAATGATGGACCACGCATTGAGAACGATTTCTTATATCGCGGATATCGGTGATCTCTTAGTGTTAATGGCACGACGCAGGGTATTAAACAGTATTGAAGATGCGGACACAATTAAGCGAATCCCAAAGATGATATGTCACGTGTTTGAGTCAGAAGAGGCGCAATTTATTGCGCAATCGATAGGACAGGCTTTTCAAGTCGCATATATGGAGTTTTTGAAAGCGAATGGCATCGAAGACAGCAGCTTTGTTAAGGAAATGGATTATCAGGAAGTACTTAACTCTCAGGAAATATTCGGAAATGAATTGGAAATGTTCGCTAAAAAAGAACGACAAAAAGAGGTACCATTTCATGCACATTTTTCACTTTAAATCATTTTATGCTCATATTTTAGGTGATAGTTCCTAAAGCAAAAGGAGAAATTCTCGGAATGGTAATAGTGGAATCGGGATGGGGTTCGATGCTACCGACAGTGGTAATAGCAAATATGGCTCAACATGGACCTTCGGCACGCTGTGGACACCTTAACATTGGGGATCAGATAATTGCAATTAATGGTGTCAGTTTAGTCGGATTACCCCTATCGACATGTCAGGCATATATTAAGAATACGAAAAATCAGACTGCGGTTAAATTTACAGTGGTTCCATGTGCCCCCGTTGTTGAGGTCAAAATTAAAAGACCTGACACTAAATATCAATTGGGATTTAGTGTTCAGAATGGCGTCGTATGTTCACTTTTTTATTGATATTTCAATAGAAATTACTATGTATTACTATGTATTGAGGTTTTTATTTTTTTTAATTAAAAGATCTGCAGTTTGTTACGTGGCGGCATCGCAGAAAGAGGCGGTGTCCGTGTCGGACACCGCATTATTGAGATTAACGGTCAGAGTGTCGTCGCCGTGCCTCATGATAGAATTGTCAATTTATTGGCGACATCAGTCGGAGAAGTATTATACCTCTTTACTATTGTATTATTGTGAATTTAGTCTCAACTTTACCATAGTGAGAATCTATTAAAAACACAAATTCATAGTAAACATTATTTTCTAAAAATGATTTAATAAATTATCAGTTTTTTTAATCACTATCATCATAAAACATAAAATTTATGATAATGATTTAGTGTTTTTATTGAGAC
>JAQIXB010000638.1:0-15364 GCA_034697405.1 Mesoplophora pulchra | reverse complement strand
TCTGAAATGAAATAATAATTACTATATATATGTATGTATGTTTCATATAATAGTTGAATCGTGGAAAAGCACGTGCAGTAAATAACTGCGTTTCTCTTATTGTATACGTGTAAAAAAGCGCAGGTATGCGACTGGTGATGTGGAAAAGTATTCAATAGTCAATAGAGGCAATAATAAGGGGCAATAATAAAATATACATGTTAAATGAATATACATTGATATATACATTAAGAGGGCGTGAAAAATATGAATTTCATAGGAATTCCTTAAATATTTTTGCATAAAAAGTGAAAGCATTGTGTATATCAATCGGTAACCATTGTGTATATTATGAAAAGGAAAAGGTCATCATTATCATTATATAGTACCATAATGTAATTTTGTTACAGACTTTCATTTCATACATTCTCACATATTACACTTCACTTTAACATTTGGAAATATTCAATTATAATAAAAAAGTTTATTTTTCATTTTAAAGAGAGAACAAAGGACAGTGAAAACTTTTTAAATACTTTAATGAAAGACTATTGACTCTCATTTTAAAATTGATGCATGAATATTGAAGAATAATGATAAAAGTTAAGCCCCAAACGATGCCACCCCTAAACTATAAACCTCTTTTAATGGTATATGTATTGTAATCTCAGACGGAATGAAATAACAGAGTGATTCCGAACTGAGGCGCCGTCTTTTTTCCGAATAAAGCGGCGGCATTAATGATGCCCCCGCTAATTAGTGGTTATGAACTAAAGATGCGGTTTAACTCTTTTAAGATTACTAACTTTAGTCAAAGGTATACATTGTTTTATTTTAAATATAAATATGTAAATGCTTATGTATTATGCAGAGATAAAAATACATTTCTTTATTTCTTTAAAAACTTTTTCATTATAAAAAAGTTAAAAACTATTAAATTATGAAAAAATTACAGTATACACTTAAATTACAATATTTACTAAATGTATAAACAAAATAATAGGTGTGATTTTATACATCACTTATAACGTTAATTTTTAAAAAATACTTTTTTAAATGTTTAATATTGAACATGTGAGAAATAAATTGTTTATATTATATTCATTAAAATTAATGTATAAATATCACGCAATGAACGAACGCATATTACGAAATAGTAATTTTAGTGAACAGAAAGTACCGGAAATATTCGATATAATAATAGATAATTTATATATTTATAAAATAAATAATAAATTAAATTATGGAATTAATTTTCTGAATATAAATTTTTAGCGCACATCATTTCTCAAAAACTAAATAATAATAATAATAAAATATAAAAATAAATACCGAACTAATAAATGATTAAATATATTAAAAATGAATAAAAAATAAAAACACATCATTTTTAATAAATGCCATTATTATACATGTAATTATATGAAAGAAAAAATTTAAAAATTTCTAAATGCTTTTTAAATGCAAAATATTTGGGGTTAACTTTTATCGTAACTATGATAAGACTCTTTAACATGTGAATGCATAAAGAATGAGATGAATTTAAAATGCGCCTTTTGATTCATAATCGTTACTTTAAACCTCTAATTTATGGGTATAAATCTTTGCGGTGAACATATTGATACCTCAGCTTATGAATTGCTCGGGTCATTGGAAATGCATCGTAACTAATATCAGTTATTATTACCATTATTTAATTGTACCATTGACGTCGACTAACCCCTTCTCACATTTATAACTGCGGCATTAAATTATCACCACAGGCAACTGAATTGAATTACAATACAGGTAGCATTAGCTGAGTGCAAAAACCAACTCTGTACATTAACTAGTTTTTAATATACTATGCTGTGGAAAATAATCGTGAAGAATTATGCTAATCATACATATACTAGTAATTGTATGGCAACACACACCACAGAAATAAATTCCATGCCATCTTTTAATAGTATAATTGTGTCTATTTAATTGTGTGTATCATTGTTCCATTGACTTTACATACCTTTCTTCACGGGAAATGTCCACACCAATTCCCGGCGGTGCGGTGATGTTCGTCTTAATGATGGGCGCAAAATTTTTAAGAATCAATTTAAGAGCCGCACATCCCACTGACATGTAACTAGAAATGTAATAACAATGTTAACATTTATTAAGATGTTTGCAATTATTTAGTATCATTATCCTCTATAATTCTATTATTAAATTAAAATAAACAAAATGTGTTATATATATAAATGTTTAGTAAAAGAACATACACATACACATATGAAATATAAAAGTATATTATTAAAAAGACGTATGTATATAAATTCCATAATTTAAGGACCAATGATTATCATAACATTAATGTTTATGAAAGAGATTAAAGGTCAAAAGAGAGCAGACAAAACGATGGTAACACACTTCTTGTTTATTGTGTAACTTTAATAGCTGATAATGCATCATTTTAATGACCGTAAATATAAAACTTTTAAAACAGTCTCTTAAGAGACTAAATTATTATTATCAGTGCTATATTTGGGGAGGAATATTATAGAGAACGTAATCTAATGTAATATTAAATATAATGCTTATAATTTGTTTGAAACAAGTGTTTTATACATAGTATTTTATACCTCCGGAAATGTCTCAGAGCGATTTTGTCTTTAGACCGCCTCCAATGAGACTATCATATTATAGTAGTATCATAGTAGTATCATAGCATCGATGTATGATACTCGATGAGACTTAAGCTCTATTTATCATTATAGAATGTACCATCGCCTACAATATACTATAATATAATAGTAAATATAATACTCTCCGTTTAATAGTACGTACGTACTATGGATGCTTCAACTTCAAAGTACTGAGATTTTCAAATAATAAAGGGCTTTCAATGAAAGCATTATCCTCTATTATTAGTTATAAAATCGGGTATGAGGTGAAAATGCGCGTTTCGCATATCAAATCATATGAAAGCTCTAACACTAGCATACACTAGCAAAAGCAATAGCATTCCATATGGTGCTTTTTATAATATGAGCGAGGAACTGTCAACAGAGTAGAATAGAGAAGACTAAGCACTCTAAATTATATGGAGGGTTTGGATAATATGCAATCACAGCATCACAGAGGGATACTTTAACGGCACTATAATATAAATGATCATTAATATTTCTTTATGCTTTTTTCCTATCAAAATCAACATTAAAAAGCGCTCCTGTAATTTTTGCTCTTTTTTTTAACTTTTCAGGTGTAACTATAGTATACATACATATATTTCAATATTAATAATAAGAGAGCTTAAATAATATATAGGATTAAATATAAAATATATTCATATGAAACGAATTTATTGGCAATACAATCACCACCCTCTGCTTTTACAAACAAATGACAGTGCCATTGATTTGAGTCAAATGTTATATTTGTCATGTTAATACTCCTCTTATAAGAAATAAGATTAGTTTAGTACAGAGATGTACTTACACCTTAAGAAATATGCATGCACACACCTGGAATAAGACGGTCCCACTGATTTATTGCTGCTCACCTCAACCCATAATTTGGCGCAGTAATTGCAGCAATTTTCTAGTATCATCCCCTCACTTTTAAAAAAGTATATGCGCAATAAACAAATGATATGCGATCTCTTAAAATATGTATCATGAAACATGCATGCATCATATATGGTAAAAAGCGATTCCTGTACATGTACATGATTACACTTTCATGTAAAACATTTTTAAGTTTTTATTGGGAATGTTTTCCTATTTTCAGACGATACTAACTACAAAATGAGTATGATAAAAATTATTTTTCCATTCCTTAACAGTGTTAGTTTTTCTCAAAGAAACACTTTTGCACGCCTGAGATGGTCAAAAAAGCATATACTGAGCATTACACCAGAGTTTGCATGTAACTGCATTGTATGCGCCAAATATGCGTGAGAAAAAATAGGCATATACTATTGGGAGTATTTATCGATGCTTTGAAAAGTGCAGTTCACCTTAGTTCAACTGAGGCTAAGTTTTAAAATGCTTATGCAATGAGCATAAATACACATATATATATTACATATATTCCAAAGCAATTTTCAATGTGTTATAAATGCTCATGAATTGTGCAGTGACAATAATGCATAAGATTTATGAAAAGTTTTACTTATTTTGGCTAAAGTTGTGCCATATACAGTCAGTCCCTCATTGTTATGGTTCAGTTACTTTCTTTCAATACATAACCGGAGGTCTGTCATATAATTGAACTCCGTTTTGACTTTGCATTTCAGCATTTCACTGAAATACCCATTCATATATGTTCATATATTTTAAAGTCATTTCTTTCATGTCTCACTTTTTCTCATTCTCAACAATAATATGATATATTGAATATGAATGGTATCAATATATAGAATATACAGTATCAGTATAAAGAATATAAATATTTTTAAATATAATAACAATAATATAATATAAAAGAATATCAAAATTTTTATAATATACACATTTCGAAAAATTGAAAAAATTCCATTTAAGATTATTTAAAAGAAAATTTAACTATAGCCGGGTATAAGAATATTTTCTCTGCTAGTATATTTCAGTATCTATATATTAAAGTATGCAGTTTTTATCTAAATTATGTATAAAATATTAAAAATTATATGTAATATGACTGTAAAACATGATATACTAAAACTGTATATTATGCAATTAAATAATAAAATTAATTTTAATTTTTAAAAAAAACTTAAAATACATTATAAATAAATTATTTAATGACAGTTTTAATCGATAAATAACATGATATTATCACTTTTGAGCATTGCAAAGATGACACTTAAGTGAGGATTATGTCATATTACAATGGAAAAATCCTGTTTTATGATGTAAAAAACTATTTGAAAATGGTATTTGAAAATGGCAGATTTTATCACTTTATGCTAAAGGCTAAAATGCTTTCAAATCACTTTTAGCTCTTATATAGAATAGAGCATGACTTAACTTTTCAAAAGTTTTTAGTTAACATATTTGGGTTAAGTCATATCACCATCTGGTGTTTGGCAATATAAAGTCACATGAATTTTATTTTTAAAAAAATAATTATTTAATTAATTGTAAATTAATATTTTATCATTATAAAATCGTAGAATATAATAATCATTTGATTTATAAATTGATAAATATTTTGTTATTAATACAATGATATTCTGATTTTGCGTCCGAATACCGTATTCGTATAATTAAGAAATAAAATATGATAAAATACATAAACTCCCATTATATACTAATTTTTTATTACATAACTATGTATAAATATATTTATAAATTAATAAAATATATTTAATTAAAATTTTTTTGCTATTTTTGTAATTTCATTCCATAATTATTAAGCGACCACTATTGGACAGAAAATCATAATATAAATTTAAATGGGTCCTCTCACTAAAAGTTATAAGAGTAACAAATGTGTCCAAAAATTCATTGAACAGATTAACCTTACATTACAATATAATTTTAATTAAATAAATGAATCGTAAATTCAGTTATTTATTAATTGCGATGCATACACATTTTAATAGAGATGCCGATGCCGGTATCGAAAATATAATTATGAGAATACGAATTATATTTATTAAATATATTATAAAATTTTTAAAAAATTTACCGCAATTCACGAATTAACAAAATATTAAAGATTTAAATTTAACAAAAATTATAATTAATTTACATATAAAACGAGCATATCATACCATTCATATTTACTTTGAAGTAATTCGTAAATGGACGGGAGTAATACTTGACACATGTCCAATGTCCAAATCGCACTGAAATATATATTTATAATTAAATATATTATAATTAAATGTCCCATCGTTATGTTTTAATAATTTTTTATAATTTTTATTTAAAATTTATGTTTAATTAAAAGAAGAAATAGCATACGGTTTAAGTGTGATGACGTTGAGGATGTCGACTATGACGGCGTGGTCCTCCATGTGAATGGCCTGTTCTAAAGCGTTTCGGGCGTCTTTCGAGCTCCACATTGCTAGTACTATGTGAATGTTCTTTCTTCGGTGCGATAATACCGTAACTAATGATTTATGTCCGCGTACGATTGCGACCATAGCTTCAGATTCGGACATTTCAGGCTGTGGCTGATACCCTAATCTCATCGTGTCCTGTAAGTGTTTAGGGAGAAATTCGACCATATCCAGACCCGCGGGATGGTCACGTGTTTCAGGGATTAATTCATGAGCATCGGGTGATGGCGGCGATTTTATTCGCATGTGTGGTTCAGGAAACACCACAGCAGCACGTGGCATATTCGTTTGGGGTGCCGCTGTTATTACTGAAACCTGTGGCAGCGATGGTGGTGGTAATGGCGGTGATATAATGGCGCCGTTTTTATTGCAATTATCATTTATTACGGGATGTACGACCGCTGAAATTGTTTCCGATTGTCGCGGATGAACTAAATTTGTCATTCTATGGTTTCGGGACACGGAATTCACAGCGGACATTGGCTGAGCCAAAGACGATGATGATGAAAGCTTTGAAAGTGACACTGATGAGGATATGGCAGTTGATGATGATGAGACTTTAAGAGGTTGGATATGGGGGAGTACTGTTGGCAATGGCTCTATAGTCTTTGATCTCAAAGGTTTTAAATCGTGCGTATTGTTTAAGTAACTATTTAAGTAGCTAGTAGACACCGATTCCTTCAATGATGACTTTTCTCCGAACTGAGGAAACACTGTCGATGATAATGATGACGATAATGTTAGGGATGACGATGAAATCGATGCCAGATTTGGATCACTCAATTTTCTATGCAAATCTATAATACCGTAAAATTTTAATATATAATTTATATATTATTTTTAAATTATACCTGAATCTGAATCAAAATCAAAAGAAATATCATATGGTGGTGGTGTACGGCATACTACAGGTTCATAAATAAATAAAATAAAAATAAATTTGAATATAATCAAATAATAAATTTTCAAAATAAATTTAAAATTTATAATAATTTATTTCATTCTGAGCATAAATAATTCAATGTTAAGATAAACATAACGTAAAAAATAAAAATTATTTAATTTAATTTAAATTTTTGAATAAATGTTTAATAAAAAAAATTAAATATGTAAAACAAAATCTATCGATTAGTATTTTTGATAATTTTTAATGTGAATTTTATTTATTAAAATGTAACATGAATTAATGTTATTTTTTAATTATAATTCGGTTATGTGCTCAGAATGAGTGTATATTGAATCAAAGTTAATAAAAGCGTTAAAAAAGAATATATAATAAATATTTAATTTAAATTCAAATTCTCATTTAATTTTTTAATTAAATTCTCACATTCTTTTTTGGCTTTGAAAATCTCACGATAATCACCGATGGAATTTATAATGGAATTATCGTCAGTGTTAATATTACTTTTTTTTATTCCATTTTCAGTTCTTTTTGAATCATCCAAAGGACTGTATAAAGAAATGATAAAAAATTATTACTAAAAATAAGATATATAATTAATTAATTGGTTAATTTCCTAATAATGCCTATAGAGTGCTGATATTATTAATTAAATATATACTAGTAGCGTATATAAATAATGTCGGCATACATAAATTTATATAAAATATCGTATCGGTCAATCAGTACTTTTGAGTGCACACTTTATACATAAAAATTTACGATACATGCGTCACTTTTGAAATACTAATAATATACATATGTATATAATGATAGACTTCGTCTTTCCCGGAACTTCGTCACGATTATAGATTACAGTATTGTATCGGAAATTTTTAAGGCATTCAGTGGGCGCTCAATATGTGGGCGGATATCATATTTTATATAAATTTAGTTATGTATTGGAAGTTATTTGTGTACGCCATATACTAAAATAGTAATGGCACTCTTCAGGCATTATTAGAAAATTAATCAATATATATACCGCGTTACTCCATCCCTATTATATATAGATTTTGAACCAATGGGATGTACTTTCTTAAGATCGACATCATAAACAGATATATTCGTCAAAGAGAAGGCACCAGCGACTAATTGTGAGCCATTTATTGATATATCTTTCACTTTACCCCATCCAATGATAACGGTATCGAATGTACGTGCGGGTTCCCACCCATAGACCTCATTTCAAATAATTAACGTCATAAGCAATTATTTATATATAGTGCATCATAACACAATTAATTAAAAAAATAATTAAAAAATGTACCTTTAGTACATCACGTGCACAACTAAATAGTACTTTCCCATCAGAATGGAATATTATCTTCCGAATCGGACCCGCATCATTCACTGTCGTAGATACACGCTGAAAACTCTCCAAATCCCAGAATTTGACGGTACCATCTTCGCCCGATGATGCCAAAAGAAATTCGTTCGGATGAAAGGCCACATCCGTAATTGCAGCGTTATGCTCTTTAAATTCGGCTAATATTTTGCCCGCGGGCAAATCCCAGAGCTATAATTAATTAAAAATATAAAAAAGATTTATAACTTATTATAATAGTATAAGTTTATAATAGCTTTATATTGTATGAGTTTACATTTAATGTATTTAATATTAAAAATTTAATAAAATATACTATATTTAGATGTTAACCTTAATTGAACCGTCGTCTCCACCCGATGCTAACCATCGACCATCAGGACTGAACTTCAGACAAAGAATATCTTTGGAATGACCCTAAAATCATATCAAAATATCATTTAACCCTTTTATTTATATATCAATTATTTTTAATTTTAATTAATAATCATACATGTGTAATTTATATATTAGCGTATACTTAGTGTATATAAATAGTTTGAAAGTAATTATTTAATTATGGCATACCTTATAAGTGTACATGCATTCTTTTTTTCTAATATCCCATAATTTGATATTAGTATCTAATGAACCTGAGGCTAAAAAGTTTCCGTACGGATGAAAGTCGACACATCGTATATTAGTTTTATGACCCGTCAATGTTCTTAGCACTGTTAAATAAATAGTTATTATGAGAGAGACAATAGTGAATGTTAATTCAATGTAAGTTCAATTTGTAGCTTATTAATTAGTAATGCATAAAATGTAAGGTAAAAAATCGTGCATTACATTTAGTCGCTTCCAAATCCCAAACTTTTAAAGCTCCGGAAACAGCACCGGCGCATACTAAATCTTCAGTATAACTGAATTTGGCACACTCTATTGTAGATGTATGTCCCGTTAGGCTCTGAAAACACAATTAAAATAATTAATTAAAGCATTGTTCATAAATGCATTTCTATCATTTAATTTGTAAATAATTTTCCATTGTTTAGGCTCTAATTTTTATTTATATTCTTTTTTTTATAATTATTACTCTCTTTGTATTTATTCATATCATCATGACCAATATCAATTATTTTATGGTCATTGAATTTTGCCATGATCTACTCTCACAATTATAATATATTATAATATAATAATTATATAATATATGAGCATAAAATAAAAAACATTTATTAACTAATATAATGACAGTCCATGCAATTAACTGATTAAAAAATGTAATTCACGTATAAATATTATATAAATTAATATCAAATTAATATGCGTGTCCATAGTGTATTAAACGTATAAAATAAGTAAAAGTAAAAAATCAATCAAAAGTCAATGACCACACTTAAAGATGTTCTTTCACATTATTAACTATATACATGTGAATTGTGAATAATTTTTTTTGCAAAATGTGAATGCATTATGATTATATTATAAAAATACAGAACAATAATATTGTAAATATAATGGAAAAAAATAAAGAAATGAATCACGAGTCTTTAGCACGAACTCTGTTATCATGAATCATGAAATGCAATTCATTTCCTATTTACATTATATGCATATATAAAAGATATAACCTGTGAATTGTACAAAAAAATGGCCAAAGAATATGCTAAATTTTATTCATTTTCAATTCTTTATGTGTATAAAGAGTGCATTTAAATATAATGCTATAAAAATACATATTCATATTATAGATATGAAATTAAATTTCTATAATAAAATGTTCATCTTTTATCGTTCATAATGAATTGAGTTTAGAGATGAATTAAATAATAAATGTCATAATAGTTATATATAAAGTTATTAAATGAAAATTTAATCATTTAATGGTTAAATAATTTAAGCACAATTAACCCGTACTATTTGTAGAACATTATATAGGTACGTTTAATGATGTAATAATTTAAAATATAATAATTATATAGATATATGTATAATATGTATAATATCATATATGATATATAATTATATATAATTGTAAAGCATAATGGAAAATATAATAACTTTTGGTTAATATCTTTTGATTACTTTTGTGACAGTTTTTTGATAGCATTGTATTATTGTTATTTATTTTAATAAAAGTGTTTATATCATGGTTTCCGCGTAAACTAAAAATTCTATGATTAAATAATGAGTCATGTTTTTTAATATATTTATGACTTTAGTATTAATAAAACACATATCACATGTTTAATATTTGATAAATGTCACAATGAAATATACTAAACTGACAGTATATGACAGTATATGACAGTATATGTTTTTATGGAAAAAGATTGGCTCAAAGAGGGGATAAACCGCTTTTATCCTCAATTCATTTTTAGAGATGATAATGGCAGTTTTTTGCTCACATTTTTAAAGCATATTTAATAAGAAAAAAGCAGTCATTTATACATTTTGCAATGTCCTCATTTTTATTCTTTCATTTGATTTATTCGTTATAAACTTATCTTACACTTTAACCATATTATGTTATATTATATATTATATTCTTAATAAATATAATATATAATATAAGCATATAATATATGAGCTTAAAAGTTCCTGAAATAGTGGTGTGACCCAAAATTCTATAATTCGCATCATGTATATAAATAATATGCATTATATTTTAAATTAAATATATATATAAATTATATATAAATTTACATTTTATTACATTCATATAAAAAATCAATGCCCATTACATGAATAGTAATATTATGTTATGTTTAGAGGACAATGTTTAGATTCAAGTTTAGGTTAACTATAATCATATAATATATAATACACAATAATAATAATCATAAAATAATGGTAAATAAAAATGTTCATCATTTTTGAAAAATAAATATTTAAATACAAAAATCTAAGGGCTTTTCTCATATGGTAATAATCGCACTTTTTATGTTCGTCACTCAGTAACTAGTAACTATTAACTCGTTTTAAGGCTAATTTTATTTAAGAATAGCAATAATTTATTTATTAATTTTTAAGTGAATATAAAAAGTTAGCATTTAAGTAAATTTATTCCAATATTAAATCCCACACGAATATGAGATGTAAACTTAACTATTCCTACACTAATATTTAAAGGATTAACTAAATCGTCATGCCCCTGAATTAAATTAAATGAAAATAATAATGAAAAATCAAAAAAAAGTGCTGTAATAACCTTGAGGCACATACACCATGATATTTATATTATAAAATAAATATAAAATCATATATAATTTACCATTATGAACGTGCACCTAAATATTTTCTCATATTTTTAGTTAAAATTTAGTTTTTAGGGGTAATTCAAAAAGTGGGTGAATAACGAATGTTATGGCATATGTTATTTTAAAAATATGTTCATATACAGTATAATATATTATACGAATGAATGAATAATAAAGTGTAATGAGAAAATGAAACAGACATTTGCCAATTATAATCACTAAAAATGTAAAAATTTAGTACATACATACATACATAACTAATTTCTAATTCACACACAATCGCACGTATCATATTAATATAATCATATTGTAATGAATTCGATTCATTTATTTATCAGTATATTTAACATTAGTATATTATGTACGTTTACATTATGAAATATTTAATCCTTTTTAAGCATTATTTTTATTTAAATTTTATTTTATTTTTAGCATATTATTGTTACTAAATTTTCGATATTTTTTATTATATGAATAAAACTAATTATAAATTATAAAATAAAATTAAAAAAATTATAATTAAATAAAATTATCATTTAATTTAATTCTAAAAATAATCTCAAACATTAAATTCAATCAATGATTTGATCATTTTAAAGATATTTATAAATTTTAATGAATATTATTTAAAAACGTTAATATCGCGAATCACATCTGTAATTAAATTTTAAAAAAAATAAAATATGAATAAACTAATAACATACTAATATGCAATTGGGCGTTCCGACAGCCCAAAGGTTAACTTTTTTGTCCTCTGCTCCCGAAACCATAACACGTGCAGACTTTTGTCCGACGGCCAAACACGTGACACTCGCTCCATGAGCGACAAATTCTGATAATGGAGAGTTTACCATTATTTTATTGTTATTAATTATAAATAAATATTTAATAAATTATAATGATGATAAACACATCAAAATGCAAACGGTGGAAAAATAAACACTTTATTATTATACATAAAACATGAATTATATATTAACATTGCGTTACATATTTACAGCATAATAATAATAATGATATTAATTTATTTTAATATATTTTATTATGACATAAAATTCAATATAATCATTGTGAATGTATTCGCATATGAAAATCATTTAATTTAAAAAATCGCATAAAATGTAATTCCATTGAAATATTCCATAAAAGTATATCATTAATGACAAAAATAATAATATTTATTACAAAATATAAATATGAATGTAATCATATCCTTAACCCAAAAACGCAAATATAAAAAACGCCGAAAAACAAAAGCATCATTTATTTTAATGCTCAATAATCATCATTATTAATTATAAATAATTAATTCATTTTTTAAATAATTAAAGGGATTAATATGTATAATTAGAGTAACATTTAAATACAATAAAAATATATGTTAATATTTTACTATAAATAAATTAAAAAAAATATTTAATAAAAATAACAATAAAATGTTAACTTTTTTTAAATTTAAAAATAATTAAAAAATAAACGAATATCTTTAGGGTTTAGATCATGTACATTATTATATACATTATCATATGAATATATTTATTTATAAAATAATATAATAATAAATAATATAATACATACGATTCGTATGTCCGATATCCATATATTAATTCACTATACATTCATTCACTAATTTTTTATTTATATATATGATGATAATAAATATTTATTATAAAAACATTTTTAAAGATGTGTATTTATTTGAAATTAAAATTAATAATTTTATTTAATTATAAATATGATAAATATAAATTTAAAAATTTTCATATCATAGCAACACTTTTATGCACAGAGAATTCATTGATATGCTCATATATTTGCATACATACATTTAACGAATATATGTAAATGTGAATAAACGTTCATATACGTTCATATACGTTAAGGTAATAGTGATGGTGATTGAACACCTCAACACAATTCAATATGTCTGAATATGAACTTTACAAATCCATTTCAGTTCAATTACATTAAATGCGCATGCGCATTGCGTACTCTTTAATTAACAGGTGAAATTTATTGCATCACATGCATTACCTGTGCATATGATGGCATTATATAAACATGTTTTACAATGTGTTTTTACATTTATATTTGTATTATATGTACATATTAATCGTATTCATTAGAAAGGGGTACATTTATTATTATGTATGAATTAATTCACAAAAACGCTGTAATTTTATTATTTTAAAGAATAGTATCATGAAACATTAAACGAAATAATTATTGCATTTAAAAGTGCTTTAATTTTATATGTAAAAAGTGTTCATTTATTGTTTAATGCACACATATTATGAGGAAACTTTTCATGTCATACAACTTTTTAAGGACAAAGTTTTTCATGTGTACTATTATTACATGTGCATTATTATACATTATTATACACTGAAATATAATTTGTACATAAACATATTCTATTTTTGAGAAAAAATATATGTTATTATTTATGATTATTATGGAGAAATAAAAAGTCTGAAAAAAGTTTATAATGAAATTTTTTTAATATCATCGGCATTAAAATCGGTGCGTAATTTCATGAAATGTCTCACTTCATTCGGTGCTAACCTCAAAGGGTTCATCATACCCGTGCGTAGTGTTAGATTTTCACCGGTGTTTGAACACGAATTACTAGCGTCTGAACTAAAATATTCGTTTATTTCATTGACACTTTCTAAGTTAAGGATAATGGCGATATGTTTGAGTCTCGAGAATTTGTCACGAATCGACCATGATGTTTCTGATGTCAGATAATTAATAATCGCACGAAGTTCACGATCGAATTGGAAACCGCCCAACTATAAAACAACAATACCATTATTACCTATTATGTCTACTATTTACTAGTATATGTCTATTCAAACCATTATATGCAAAGTGAACAGTAATATCGCAATTATATTCATTGCATATACATTCAATTTTAATTGAAAATAATTTAATTCTTTTATATTTTATAAATATTTATTTATAAATTATATATCTATTATTATACAATATAATAGTGTTAAAATATAATTGCAATTTTAGTTGATCGTGTTATATTTACTATTATATTCTATTCTATAAGTAGAGAATGAAATAAGCTCTGTCGAAACTGAGCCTGAGCCTAGGCTCAGGCTCAGACTCGGGTCTTCTCATTTATCTTAGTTTTTAGCCTCAATGTTTTAACGCGGATGTCTATATATGTTTAAAGGACTCATTTTCTTTGCGATTTTCTAAACATATTTAAAATATGCATATTCAGAACTATAAGAGGAGTCAAAAATTGAGGTCAAAGGGTACATTAGAAAATTAAAATATAATTTATTGTAAAGTATAATGCAAAGAATAAAGAGAAAAATTAAATGATTGCATATTTTAAAGTTAAGATAAAAGGCTCAGGCACTTGAGTCTCTATTAGAAAATCAGGCTCAAGCTCTGAGGTCAAAAGTGAGGCTCAGGTTCAGATGCAGAAAGTTTTGAGCCTAAGCTGTGGCTCAGGCTCGGGGTTTCTGAGCCTATTTCATTCACTATTTATAAGCATTACTGTCGTTTTATTATATAATATATTATATAATATTAAACACTTTATTGTTTAATATTTTTTATGTCATTATTGTAAAATAATAAATATTTAACAATTGTTTTGTATAAAACAATAAATATATGAATATACATGATATAAGCATTTTATTATGCATAATTATGAATATGTATAATTTTGTGATAAATAATCATATATGAAAAGTAAAAATAAAATAATGATAAAAATGTTCCCATAAAATATTAAAGCATATTTTATAACTTTTGAAATGTCATTAATTAATAAATTAATAAAAAATAAAATTTGATGATAATTAAAATTTATAATT
>JAQIXB010000637.1:0-15403 GCA_034697405.1 Mesoplophora pulchra | reverse complement strand
AATCTAAAAATAACGCATTTTAAAATAATAAAATTAAAATTTTTATCATTTATTACTCTGACAATTAATTCCATTTCCAAAATATCCGTCTCTACATACACATGTAAATGATCCCTGAGTATTAATACATTCCGCAAAAGAATGACAATTGTCTCTTTCCAAAGAACATTCATTAATATCTGTTAAAATTAATATGAAATAAATTTAAATAAAATTTAAGTGATATTTTAGTGTGATTCATACCTTCGCATTCTGTTAATTCACTTAAAGTGACATCACGATAATGATATTCATATCCACGATCACATACGCATTTATAAGAATCGCCATCGACAATGCATTTGCTATTTTTACCGCACGTCACTTTACCATCACGACATGGATCATTCACTATATATAACATGCAAATATTATCGAAAATTAATCAATAATAAAGTTTAAATGTTTACTATTTAATGGAATGACTTTGCTAGTGGATGCATAACGAACAATCTGTTCTCTATTATCATAGACAATATAGTTTCGTGCGACTTCCAACTTTAGTGTCGATGTCTTATCATTCGGTGGTGCGTAATCACATTCTTCAAACATTATAGTTTGATCTATGACTAAAGGAATATTCAAAGAATTATCTCCGATAATGTTATGTGAAGAATGTGATCGTATCTGTCCCTTTGAAACTTTAGTATATTCATCTTCAAAATCATCGATTTCTATTTTAGAACCGTACGGTACTGATGGAAGTGACCCTCGAATTTCAATGTTAACTTTAAGAAAGTTAAACACATCGGGTCCAAGAAATTGTTCATTAATTGTTATGTGCTGTCCCGTTTGAGGGAACTTAATTTCCGCCGTTCGATTGAATATGCCCCCGGTTTGCATAAAACCATTTGGACCATTTGATACTGGAATTGCAAACTGCCATCCTATTATACCCCCAATGGATGAAAGTAATTGCATATCATATCCTAAATTATTGGGTATTCGACTAATGGCTGTATATTGTCGCCCCTCCTGAGTTACAACGTACGCGTGAAGATCGACATTTTCTATTCTGATATCATTTATAAGACCATTGACTTTTCCGTTCATACGCAAAGGAGAATCTGTAATGTCATTGACAATGTAAACTTTGTACGATACAATACTCAAAGTGTATTATTAAACACTATGATAATAATGACAATGATAAGATATACTTAAGATTTGTATTATTAAAATGCATATACATTGTTACTATTAAAAGCATGAAAATTATTGAAAAAAATGTTATAAATATTTTAATATACCTAAAGCCAAACAGTTTCTTCCATTCCCAAAATAATCGTCTAAACACGAACAGCAAAATCCATTGGAATAATCGGTACATGATGCTGTCGGTGGACACGGAAGTTGCGTATTTGAACATGTCTCATGCTCATTGCGAATTAAACTTTTATCACCATCAATATCCGGGGAATTAATATTTTGGAATGATCCCGTATTTCCAATATGAAAGATCCAAATTCCTGGACGCTGAACATTTGACATTCTTTAATATAATTTATTATTTAATTATAAATTTAGTTAATTAATTTGTTAAATTACTTATCAAAATTGCGAAATTGATCAGTTCCTGATCCTGGAATAATAAAAATCCGACCATCACCAGACATAAATCCTGTCTGAGTACGGGCATCGGGTAAATTGTTTATTTTACCATCACCCTGTATCCATTGAATTCCATCCTCAGGATACAAAAAGAATGCATAACTTTCATTACCATTCGATGCTATTACGACCTGAACTGTGTTTGTCTATTAATTAAGTAAATTTTATTAATTATATAATAATAAAAAATATTTCGGCACTTCACTTACGGGTGAATCTTTTTTATCATAACGTCCCACACTATCCCATGTCACGATTAATAGGCTCTGAGCGCGAAATGATGCACCGTTTGTAAAGTGTCTATTAACATCGTGTGATGCTCTTTGAAGTAAATCCTGAGATTTCGTTTCTCTATTAAATCACATAAATTTAAATAAAATATTTTTAAACATTTTATTTTCAAAAAATATTCCATTATCAATGCCTGTAATATATGATTCCATTGCCGCGTGTATCGACATCTGAGTACATCGGAGCTATGATTGGATATGTCAATGGGAATTGAGCATTGAAAAAACTCGGGACTTCAGTCAGAAATGAAAGGATTCCATTGTCATTTACCTTTAGTATTATAATAATTGACTCATTTATTGGGGATTATTGCACTTTCGAAATACGTTTGAGACATTCAATAGCGAAATACTCACGAAAATTGTTCTGTAAATTGTTTGGTAAAATACAATGGGAATGGATAATTGTATTTCGGGTGAAGAAACATCATCGATTTCCGACGGAAGTCGTTCGTCCTGAATCCCGAACGGGTAAAGCTCTTCCTTTTTAATGCATTCGCAATTTACAAATAAAATGATAAATATTAAAATATTCGCATTCATCTTTAGTTTCCAATCGAATACTAAAGACTAATGACAAAAGTACTTACTTTAGTAAATATACAATTTATAAGTGCTTAAAGATGATAGTTATTATTCGATAATGTTATCTCTTTACTTTTAACAGAAAAATAAATACATTAATAATAAATATGAATAAAAACACAATAAAATGCTCTCCGATTTTATTTAAAAGTCTCTGAAAATGGCATTAAAAATTTGTGACAAAAAATAAATACTTTAAAATTCGAATGAAACGCAATAAACCATATGATGTTTTAAATCATAATAAAAAATTTATATATATATAAATCTTATATAATGTAAGAATTAAGGTTTAAAAGAACAGAGAGCGAATAAATTACAATACAAAGCATATAAATTTAAATTAAAGCTATTTATTTCTACTTTAATCCTATAATTATAATTAACTTAATACAAAGATTTAATAATAATAATAATAACCCTATTAAATTTATTCGTATTTTTAAGTTTCATTTTTAATTTTCCAATTCATTGCGCAATAAAAATCATGGGCAATTATAAAATGGCATTTAAATTTATAATTTTGTAGCACCATTAACCATATATAATGCCATTTATAAATCCCTTATATCATAAGCGCGTTATAAATATTTTACGAGAAATATATATATAATTTATATATATATTTATATATATAATTTTTTTTATGTATATATATATATATAATATTAGACAAAAGAATAAAATGACGTTTAACTGTAATTAACTGATTTTTCACTGATTTTGAAATGAAATAATGTGCTTTTTGTTGATTATTACATTTGTTTTGTTTCATTTAATGATCACATGCGGTACATGATGACAATGAAATTTGACATGAGTATGATTAATTTTAATGAAAAGAGATTTAAAACAATCGATCGATGGTCATTGACAATGAAATTAAATGTGAATTCATTTATATTAATAAATTGCGGGTCTTAAAATTAAATACGAACCAAAACCCAACAAAAATATCAATAATTTTGGTAAATATCAGAGTGTAATTATCACTTTTTTCATTAAAAGGCGCGGATTTATCGTAAGAAATGATTTGTAATTACTTTTTACATGAACATAATCATATGTTTGACATCATTTATAATTAGAGAAAAGTACAGTATCAAAATGTTAAAATAATCTGATGATTTTCAATTTGCAATGCATTCATTATACACGGTGTGTCAACAATGATCATCAATATATTCGTTAACAATATATTAATTTACATTAATTTGATTCGTGAATCCCGTTGTGACATTCAATGCCGAATTACTATTATTGTTATTATTATTATTACTGTTATTACTATTGTTATGTAAGAGATATGATGAGTTCAGATTTATTAATTTCCCGCATCTTTTCCACGGTCTTCGTGCGGCTCTTCGTAATTCCCCGGGATTCAGCTGCTTTCTGAGCCGTCTGTAAATAAATAATAATTTTATAATTTTTATAAATATTTTTATAATATTAATACATTATTTTATATAAATAAAGTGAATATAACTATTACTTTGTAGCATCTGTGGCAACGAAATAGACATCATCGGGAGCATCGACCCAACTGATCATCTGCTTCCGGCCCCCGACTCTTGTAATTGTTGCGACTTTGGCTCTTCCATTCAATGGACTGATCATATTTCGTGTCATATTACCATAGATGTCAGGAACTGATTTGCCTAAAATACTCGGGGGTGCCAATTGACGTCTCTTAAGAGGCATCGGTGCTCCTTTTATATTAATACCAAATTAATATTCATTCACATATGTACACTTCAGTAGTAATTTACAGCAAAAGTCAGGGTCATAGATGTAAATTGCAAATGAATTTGCGTGTCATATTTTATACGTTTAATGTGAATGGCCTTTATTTATTTATATTCATTGTCAAATTCAGATGCAATTTACATCTATGACCCTGACTCTAGCAGTGAATGGACATACCGTCGATTCCATTCTGTTCATATGTTCGTTTTCGGTTCAGCATTAATGGTGAAACATTATTAATACCCCATTGTGGTTTAAGAGATGGTGATTGTTCTTCAACAGGGGTCTGTTGAATTCGTGGAATAACAATTTGACCATCTATTCAATGTCAAAGTTCAATGTTAATAATGCTAAAATATTAGGGATATTTCAACATTACCTTCACCCCGTGGTGGTGGTGGAAATGCATATCTTTCGGGCTGAGGCAATTTATCTTTGGGTGTGGCGATTAACCATTCGGGACATACCATTTGTGGCGTTCCGAGTCTATGTGATATGTCCACGATTTTCCCTCTTTCAATAGGCCTCGTTTTTGGAAGTGATGGAATTCCGTTCGCAAATTTTACAGTACCTTTAAGAGTATTTATGAATCAATATTTAAAAATATTAAAATATATATATACAGAGTGTTGAAACTTAAAGTATACCGAATGTTTAAATATATTATTAAATATGATTATTGTAAATATACTAATTATTCAAAAACGTCTGTATGATATTTAGTACATTTACAATAATATACAGACGTATCAATTGGGTATACTTTTAGGTAAAACACTATGTATTTAAATAATAATTTATACATACATTCCTGTTTAATGCCCGCGACATTTATTGATGCAAAAGGATTGCGTGCGGCGTGCCGCGGCTTTAAAATATTTGAGCATAGACGTCTCGCGGCACGTGCTGCAACCGTCGCGCAGAGATAAAATGCGGCACGTGTTTTCATTATGGGTCTCGGAGAACCCGACCTAATCGCTAATCCATGAGCAGTGACACAATGACGTGCTAAATGTGCCTTAAATTTGAATTCTTTGCCGCATCCCGTTATCGTACACCGATGAGGACGATGTGCAGCCATATGAGCGGCTAAACGCTCTGCAATTATTTCACATTTTATTATATATTTATTTTTTAATATTTATTTTCTAAATAATAAACAAAAGTATTTAATCGGCACATACCCTGTCTATTAAATACTTTATTGCATTCTCGACATGGATATTGGGGATTAAGAGGATCAACGACGGTACGTACGGCTGAGTTCATTTTTTCGACATCAGCGGCTAAATTTAAAAATTAAATTTAAAAATTAAATTTATAAAATTCATTAAATACATTTTAAAAATGTTTAGAATGTATTTACCGGTACGTGAGGGGTATTTGAGTCCTCCAAATTTTTTCCAATAAATCCAACACCCCTGACATAAACGACATTGCATATGTGCGGGACCCCATGAATACCATTGGGATGATGATTGTTCTAAAAAATTTAAAATCAAATTTAATTTCAGATAAAAATTGAAACATAAATTAATTTAATTCTTTTGTAAAATAAATTAATTTCTGTGGACATACTTAGGCAACTTTCGCACGGTCGTCCATTTGTTGCTGGAGAATCATTCGATAAATTAATACCCCCATTAACAGTTCCCTGTTGCTTATGATTACTAAAAATATAAAACGATATTTTAATAAAAGTTCAATAATACGATATGAAAATTGAATTTTAAGTGAATAACTTACTAATTGGGAATGTACACCTGTTTTAGTTTACTTTCGGCTTCGACGGCCTTTACTCTCTTTTGCTGCACATATCTGTCTGTCGTTTTCCACATATAGAAATATTCAACGATATTCTTCAGGCTCTTCCATGGCAGCTATTGTCAAATTGAAACTCAATTAATTCATTAATTAATTAAATTAAATAATTAATTTTAAGAGAATTTATGAATGATGTGCTTTTCTTTCCTTTTGTCGAGAGTTTAAATAACATGTGTACACACATTTAATTTTAAACGCCCAAAGATTAGGAAAGATTTAAAAATACATGCATCAAAAGCATATAAATATATGTGCATATATGAATATATAATGGATTTGAACATACAAAATCCTGTCGAATATCATTGAAGTCTTTGCCGTATTTTTCTAGTGCTTCTTCGAAGAGGTTAGCTTCGGAGGCTGACCATTCCTCCATTTCATCACGGCATAAGATAGGGCCGTTCACAGGGACTAGAGAACAGACAGCTTTGCCTATATCATAGTTGTGCTGATGAAGAGCGTCCATGGCGTGGATGAGGGTGATGTCTCTGGAGGCAGCAGCAGCACTCATATGTAAACTAGGCTGCTTTACTGAACTCGAACAATCCAAAGCACGTGCAAATGTGCCCACAGATCTGCACATTATTCAATTATTCAATTATAAAACTCTCATTAAGTAATACAATACAAACCTCGCAATAATGAGAAACTGATCAATTGCTTTATCAGATAGTCCATGGTGTGGTGTGTATGTTAATTTTTCTAATTTTTCTAAATCTCTGTCATCACTTTCTTCAGACGCCAGTGGATTTTGAGGTACTTCCGCCTGATATCGTGATCCGACACGGATTTCGCCGCGATCCGCGAGAAGTGTCTTTTGATGGGGATCATAAACCAAAGTGTAGAAAAAAGCGTCCTCTTTATTCAGATATGACGCGAGTGATTCCGTTTCGTTAAGTAATGTGACGCTGCATTTGCCGCGTATATGCGTCGCCGGTAATGTCTCAATCTGACGCGAGAGAAACAGTTCCCTGTGCTTTAGCTGATGCCGGCTTTTTTCTGACAGTGATTCGGCCTCTCGTTCCTGTTCCTCTTCTAAGGCACCTGAACATACAAACATACACTCTTTATATTGCCCTCTCCATGTACGTGCATATAACGAGTATATGCACGAAATGTTAACATACATTTGTATATATTGTAAAGCAATGTATTTCTATGTACGGATATATGCACACATAAAGTGTTTATATAGCAATTTCTTTTTTATCTTTACTTTGTATTTATACAATAGTATACTATAGTACGGCATTGTTAGTGTAATACAATAATATGCAATTAAACATTAAACATAAAATGGATGAAAATACATTAAAAATAATTTATGCAAAAGTTAAGGGTAAAAAACGAATTAAGAAAAAATGCGTGTTCAATATATGTATAAAAAGTGAATATCTATAGTTTGATGGTATGATGTTAGCACCTAAAAAAATTAAAGAACGAAAAGCACTAAAAGGGAGGGGATAACAAAATGCAGGCTCAACTAATGAAGTATATTCATTTTGGTCGCACTATACTTATAGGGTACAGCTAATAATTATAATGAGACTGACGAAATGAAATGAATCTATGACGTCCTATTCTCTTTCACTATTAAATGGAAAGTTTTTATTTAAAAAAAATGCATCATTTTTAAAACACATTCGAATGTAATATGTTTATTAAAATAAAACGAATGTTTAACACGCGTATGCAAATGTGAGGTGCTCTGAGATGCAGCATGAGATGCCCCTAAAGGCTCTTTCCCTCATGCCACAGTTGATTCTCAAATATAAAAGGGCGGAAGAAATACTATGCATTGACCAGGATTAGTTGACACTAACGTTGAGACAAATTTATGAGCCTAAAAGCCTTATGTTATATACACACACACACATACACACGTACATGTATCTCTCTGTGCATTAGTCTCTTCCCCCTCCCGATTTCTATTACTTCTATTACATGTTAATACGTGTATATATAGACAAAAATAGTACTATATAATAGTAGATACTCACTCTGATGTTTGTCCGCGAGTGTCACGAGTGTACCTGAGATGTCCCTCCGTCGGTAAAAACTCATCACTTTCGCTTCGACATTCCCATTCGATGTCTATGATAACACAATACAATGATATTATAATTAAAAATGAAATAAAAGAATTAACTTTTAATTGCGGCTCCCGTCAGTACCCCCTCCGAAAGGGCAATCAATGGGATGGGGAAAGAGGGGTTAATGGGGGTATGCATTATCATGAGAAAAGTGAGAGGAGTTCCAAAGGGGCTGATCGTGGAAGAGGAGAGAGGGGATGGCTATGGGGGGATCAAATGCAATGTTATATCGGTCGGAGTGTGATAATGCCACAGCATCACATGTAAGAGTGGACGTGGCCCTTTAGTGAAAGGCCCAAATCACTAATGCCCATTATATGGTATGACAAAGAAAATATTCGCAAAAAACACTCACTTTAATGAGCTCTTCGATCCTCCGAATCTGATATGGTGTCGTCGAACATGTCTCAAAATACACATAATCTATAAATATATTTACATTCATTATACCAAATTACACCATTATTACCACAGTTTTATACATTTTTATACATTTATAACATTTATAATCATTTTTTAACATAAATATCGCTTTTTATACGCGTATTTTCTTCAGTCATTCGTTAATGCACTTAAATCTGTATTATGCTTTATTATCCTTTTAATGCTCTGTATATTTATGTTTAAATTTAATGATCATTTCAAATGTATAAAATGCCGGTTAAACATGAAATTTATTTAAAAATGTTAAATGTGTGAATGATTAAGAGAATTAAGAAAAAGTGTGTATTAATCAAAGGCCGATATGTATATAGTGTATAATGAGTGTAATTAAAAGAAAACAATGGAAAGATGCGTTTGGGTCATAAACGCAATAAAACTATAGTGTGTCCGACACTAATATTTATAGATATATATAAAGTGCATATATATGGCAATGCGATGCTCATCACACCGTTACGGTGATCGACCCCCACACTCAGACACACTCCATACGCGTATGCACACACTATATACAGAAAAAATCGGCACTGCGAAAGCGGTGCATAAACAGTGAAAGGCCCATTCGCGCACAGCCAAAACCCGGCTTTAAGATCATGGCACTCTTTTTACACGTCAATTAATTTGCACTCATATCTGTTATACACACTTATAATGTATGGAAAGTTAAGTGAACACTCACCTCCGACACGATACATATTCGCAGCCATTATTGGGACTCAATAAAAATGCTGATGCGTTATCAATGGTGACAATCGCAGTCATACACTATTGTAATGAAAGGGCATGAAAAAGTTGCCATTTACTGATGCATATTGAAATAAAAGAACACTCTGCGATCATCGGACACACTTTTCTTTTGAACATAAAAACACATCGAAATCATTAGAAATCATAGGGCCGCCGCCATTAAAAGCGCACATTCAATTGAAACGGTGTCTCTGCAGGCGACTCACTGTGAGAGAAACGATCTCTCTATGCACTGCACTAAAACTAACTATCCCTGTACTATGCCTGTACTATCCCTGCACTATGCTATTGCCAATTGCCTATTCCTATCCTCATCAAACGGCTATGGTACTCCTTTACAACGCTCTCACTCAGTGACTGTGCTGCAAATGTAAACTATACATATACACACACAGTCGAATCGTGCCTCTCATAGGGGCATCCCAAACACTTACCATAAACAATCGTCATTCATACATCCACCGCCAGGGATTAACTTAACTTTTACATTATCATTACACACTATTACCGTCATACTCACTCCTCATTAATTAGTTAATTAATTAATTAATTAATTAACACATTAATTAAAAAGTTTCGTTTTCACTTTTATTTTCAAATTTTAAAACTCTTTTAAAACTCACCTTTAATTTAATGAAATAAAAGAACACATTTATTCATAAACATATGGAAATTCATTGTGTTTGAAAATTGAGCACATTTTACCATAGATGTTAATTAAGATGCGGAAATATCATAATCATTATTAATGATACGTTAACATACATTTATTTAATATTTTTAATGTAAAAATATTCACTTTAAATGTATTCATTTGATATAAATACACATTTTGGAAAAAATGTTAAAAACAGTTTTAAAACTGACCTTTTTATTAATTAATGATTAATTTTATTTTTAAATTATGAAATAATTTTAAAGAAATTTTTTAAAAAATATTTAACCGTTTTTTTCATTGCGATTAAATCACATTAAATGACAATGGAAAAGCATTTAAATGGCAATTTTATGAGTTATACAATCAATGGTACAGATGATCAATTTTTTAGTGTACACTTTTTTATAGTACTAAATTCATATATGTTATTAGTATACAATTATTAGTTTACAATTTATTGTGATAAATATTTTTTTATAATAATTACAATTTATTAATTTTATAATTTATTAATTAAAAAATGTGCTCTAAAGTCCGATACCATAATCCTAAACGTGATAATAATAACACCATTTAATTCCATTCATTTAATTATGTATAAACATATGATTCATTAATTGAATCATTTGTCATTCGAATTAATTGTTTCATAAATTTTCAATCATTTTCAATCATTTTCGGGTCTCACTAAAGACGATTTACTATTATATGTACCGTCATCTGCATCCATAGCAAAAACTGATTGTGAATGACATTTCGATCGTTCATCTTTTAATTCACTTTTTTCATTCGGTATTTGACTCGACTTTTGACTCGACGATGATGATGTTTCATCTGAAAATACCATTATGGTAATAATCACCATGATATTAGTTAATTATTGTAATTTAAAGGGATTAAAGTGTACCTAAAGGTGAGTGAATGGATGGCGGATTCACACCGTACGTGCAAAAGTAACGATAATATTGTTCATAAAATGGTAAATTTGCATATGGAAATGAATTTTGGAGCCATAAAAGTTGAGATGATGACGGTGAATCCGGAGATTTCAGCATTTTACCATCTGTTTTTTGGCACATTTTTACATCTGTAAATAGTGTAATAATAGCATAATATAGTAAATATATGGTGAATATCTATTTACGTGTAATTCTAATTGTAATTTCGATAATAACGCCTTAGCCTTTAAAAACAACTTTTAAATGAATGGAAAAATAAAAATAAAAATTATATTAAAAAATAATTTATTATTTCATATTTAATTTATATGCGTACTAAAATTCGTGTTTTCATAGTTCCATTTTATTAAATTTACGAAAAGTTAATATTTAAAAAAAATATTAAAAATATTAATTAATGTCATAATCGAAAATGTCAATAAAAATAGTTAAAAATACTATTATTTCACGATCACGGAAATTTATAAGTATATAATAAGATTATTAAAATCATAAAAATAGCGTATCAAACACTTTGAACCTGAATAATTTAGAACCGATCATTAAATTCTTATTTATTTCCTCATTTTTTTATTGTTAAATATTTAGTTATTTTTTATACTAAAAAAATTTATAAATTAATTCATAATAAATTCTTTAAAATTTTTTATCGTAAAAATATTAGTTTAAAATAAAAATAAAAAATAATGCATATAATAAATATAAATAAATTTTAAGTTTACATATAAACATTTATAATTAAATATTTATTTATTTTTATTATATTTAAATTATTTTATTTTTTATTCCAAATATCTTTGAATCTATTTCTATCATTAATCTCTTTTTAGTAAATTTTTTTCATAATAAATTACTATTTTAGAATTCAAAATTAAAGTACAAAATTAAAATCAATATATTGTTTTATTTTAATTAATCATCTTATATTTTAAAATGGTATCGTATTTTAAAATTTTTAATTTATAAAAAAAATAAAATTAAAAAAAAATAAAATGCCTAAATTAGTAATTAAAATATTAGAGACATAAATTTTAAGCCAAATTTTAGGCCAAAAAAGAAAAATTTATTAAAATCGCTATTTTTTCAATTTTTATTTTTTATTACTCATGTAATCGTGTGTTTATACCGATACTCTATGGCATGGGAATTATACATATATAGTTTCCATATAAAATTGTCAAACGATATAAAGTGTTTATCGTTATATTTTGACTTAAAAATAAGTGTTTTTTATTAAAATATTTGAAAATAAATTATAAATAATTATTTTAAAAATGTTAATATTTTAATCAAATATTTATCCGTGTATGATATTGAAAATTTTTGATAAATATTTAGAGATATTTTTATAATACAAAAGCCTAAATTTTCCTTTAGTCCTTTGGTCCAATGATTTATTTTCGATTTTAAAGGCCATAAAAAAGCAATAAAAAATCAAAGTGAACCCCAAAAAAGCAGATAAAACATATCTGTTTTTCTGCTTTTTTAAGAGAATGGTGTCAAAAAAGGAATTTTTTTATGGTCCAAAAACAACCATTTTTAATTGTTATGAACACATTCTTTGTTATTCGTTAACATAAAAAAAGCATTTTAAGCACATCTTAAGTCTTTAGTAATTATGTATAAAATATGGTAAAATAATTTAAAATTTGATTATGTAAATATTTTAGTTAATAAAAGAGGTATTTAGTGTAAAGGTGGTAAAAAGCAAGTAAATGTAAGTGAAAGTCTCACCCTTTTTGATTTTACTTTGGGCCTGATTTGGCGAAAGCGGTAAATGCGGAGATGTGAAATTCAAATGATTGAATTGCGGGGGTGATGGTGATTCAATCACTTTGTTTTTCATGTCTTTGTCATAATGTGAAGTGCTATTGGGTGTAGAGGATGCTGATGGTGATGACTTAGTACTATTATCTACAGGACTACAGCTCAATGACTTTCGTGTTAAATCCACAGGTATCGCATTCGATTGTAAAGACACAGCTGAAGATGTTTGTACATTGTCACAGCGCAACTGTCTATTCAATTGTGCAGTCATCGATGCGGAGTGTGCCCGCGGAGGATGCTGTGGATACTTTTCGATTATCGTATGATACCAATTATTTTCTAATGATCCGCCCGTACTGTTCCTTCGTTCTGATGAATTATCCATCGCTGTATTTAGGACTGAGTTTTTCTTTCTGCGGTCATCATCTACACATGGACTGGAATTTGGCGAATGATTAAACGTTTCTTTTTTAATCATATTAAAAGTGCTTTCAATTTTCACATTATTTCGATTGCACTGAAATATATTATCATTTCGAATGTCCTTTACAAATGTAGAATTAGGCGATGACAAAGGTCTGTGACAATTATTCTCAATCTTAACACGTGCTTTTTTAGCGATCACTGCAGATGGTGATGGTACAATAACGCTTTCATTACTTTCTAAGGAATCATCGTCCGATGATTCAACTGAAGCATCATCGATTTCATCGGTGTTCGCATTAAGAGGGCGGTGATTATTTTGTAAATGATTTTCATTATCATTTTTATCGTTCATGAGTCGTTTGTTCCGTTTCTTTAGGGGTCGCGGGAGTTTCGGAGTGTCCTGTGACTGGACCCATTGGAACTTATTCCCGATCTGTTCCTGTTGAGCGTTCAGTTTAAGAACCAATTGACCATCTTTGTAGAACTTCAACGAACCCACAGTTGAGATGCTACCACTAGATTCTTGAACAGCTGAAGGTAGAATAGGCTTAGCTTTAAGAGGTTTCACTTCCTGACCACTGACAGATACACTATCAAATGTACTACACATTGCACTATCATCAGTACTTTTTAATTCAGCATCAGACACATCTCCTGATGGTGATGAGGGTTTTTGATTCGATTGAGACTGTTGACGTGAATCTGTCGATGTCAGACTATCAGAAGAGGCCATTGTGGTCGATGCCGATGAACACATAACACTTAAATGAGCATTATCACGTGATCCTAATCCTTCATTTGAAGAATCATCGTCTTTAATATCTTTTAAAATATTAATATCTTTTAATGACAAAATTTCTTTATCACCGCCTAAATAATAATGTTCAATAATGCTTTTCACAGATTTCCACGGTAAAAACGACTTTTTAATTGCACTAAAGTTTTTACCGCAAATTTCTAACGCTTTTGTAAATAGTAACGTTTCCTTTTGAGTCCATTCCCCTATCACTGTATTAATCTCATTCGTTGATGATGATGATGATTGTGACGATGTCGATGATGACGCACCTCTGTTCGTTTCTGACGGTATCGGCATTCGACAGCCCGTGTCACGACGTTCGGGATGATACGATGTCACATATTCCGACTTTTGTAATATATAATTATTAATAAAATATAAAAATCATTAATAAAAAAGGGTATTACCAAATCATTTAATGCATTTTGCATCAGTCTTTCGGTGGAATTTTCTGGAATAACATCAGTGCGATGATCATCGTGTTTATTTTCAGTCACAATTTTGGCATCATTTTCATTGACATCATTTTCCAATTGACAATGAACGTTTCTTTTGAAATTAGAGTCAATCGCACGTGCGATGAGTGTCACAGTCTTAGCTATAAACAGATATTCATCGAAATCCTTTTCTATTAATTCGTTATTCGGTTTCCATCTGAGGGTTTCTAAATCCTCTAATTTACGACCATCGCTTTCACCTCAAAATTCAATTTTAAATCACCATTATTATGTAATCATAAAAATGTCATCATATATATCACGACATAATAATTGAGTTCAATGAAATTGCGATAAAATGTATCATTATTAATCATTAAACACGATATAATTAATATAATTATGTTCATTTAAAAAGTGATATAAAAGCATTTTATCGCATAAAAAATTAAGATAAATGTAAAGCTTTTTTATAATATAATTACACACTATAAAAGTCCAATATGCAAATTGAGTTTATAAATATTTAAATGCGATAAAATCGATTATAAAAAAATTTAGAAAAATTACGATTTTCAATATATTTAAATATAAATAAATAAATAAATCATTTAAAAATAAATCTTAAATCGTATATATACAAATTACATGACGATAATAAAAATCGATTTTTATTGATATATAATCATTTTAAATGAAAAAAACTCAATTTTTTTATATCATATATAAATTATATAAATAATTCAGTTTCATTATGAATGAAATAAAAGAAATGAATGAATTATTTAAATTAAAAATAATAATAATAATATATAAATATAATATATAATGAGAGGTGATAAATACCCGCTTTTAAAAGAGGAGGGACCGTCGCTTGGTACTGCCGTCCGATGCGGATGCGGTTCCGATTGGGGTTTCGGGCCTCTTCGGCCCAATATGAGTCGAAATCTGCGTCTGTCACAATATAACACGTTAAAT
>JAQIXB010000636.1:0-15423 GCA_034697405.1 Mesoplophora pulchra | reverse complement strand
AAAAAAGCGATTTGCTTATGTGTTCACTGTTGAGGTCTCTAAACTGTTTCCAGTCTAAGATCCCTCAACACCACGACAGCACTTCTCAAAGAGTCTTTCAATTGGACACTTTGGGATTTAACAACACATTTGCGTATCACATATATATATAATAATATAATAAAATTATAAACTTTTTTATGTTTAAATGTGTTTTATTTGTTTATAATGCTTTACATATGCTTACGCATGATATTGCATACGCGCATGCACAGGGTACGTTTTAATTTCACTAATACTGTACACTCCGCATATGCATAATCATAATAAAAAGTGTCACTTCTAAAATGAACATAAATTACTTTAGTTATACATTCTATAGCTGCATTATATATACTCAAATATAATATCTTTCATATTATAATGTTAACTTTGTTATGAAAATATAAAATATTAGTATATAATATTTTAGCTGCAAAATTGTTTTGTCGATGTATTTATCGATATCTGACAGTATGTGACAATACAATATGTATTAACACCATTCTCTGTTAAAAGAAATAAAAAATAAATGTATGAATACATGAAAAGGGGCTATTGACTCACCATTGTCATTGCCTCAAAAGGGGTGAAATGAAAAATCGTTTCATTCAGTTATGCATGTAATTTGTCATCATCTACTATCAGATAGTAAATGATGAATGCCTTTATTTTACACGATATTCAGCTCTTTATTAATAAATAAATGTATATCATCAGACATATGAATAAAAACTAATTTTAGAGATTAACAAAAATATGTCAAAACATTTTAGTCCTTTAATATTATACTAAAATTATAAAAACATAAATAAAAAATGCATTTTTTTAAATACTCACATCACCATTGAAGAGACTGTTATATTATTATAATATTAAAATTATTAAATTCATAATTAGAAATTTAAACGTACTGTTATTGGATATTTTACTGTATACTGTATCCGGTGTGTTCAACTATTCGAACAGATCACTAGTATTTATTAAAAAAAATATTATGAAAATATCCCATTTTATTCATTAATAAATATATGTATTAAATTAGTTTTTAATACATCGTGTATATAATATATAATTTGTACGGGTCTACGACAAAATGCCCACACCCGAAATCCCCACGGCCGAAATGTCCACGGCCAAAAAATACTCACAGTACATAATATACAATGTTATATTATAATATAAAACATAAATATATATAATCGCTAATATCTCGAGTTTCCACACACTAAAATTTTTAGAATAAAAGTGAATATAAATAATAAGACCGTGATTATAAAACCTAACCTAACCAAACATAGTAAAAATATAGAAATACATAAAAATGCAGTTACAGAGATACTTATAACTCGAAACATAATTGTGGTTATTGTATGTGGTGATTTTGGCTGTAGGTATTTCGGCCGTGGTGATTTTGGGCTGTGGAGATTTTGGGCGTGGGCATTTCGTCCGGGTACGAATTTGTACATATGTACAAATTTTATTCATTTATATTTAATACATATTTTAATCCATTTATATTCATATTTATTCGTAATTAGTGCTCATATCGCTGTTTTATTAAACGCATTATATAATTCAATTACAATAATATTCTTACATGGTTATGATATGCATTTATTAGTCTAAGACAAAATGCCGATACCAAAAACGCCCACAGCCAAAATCACCATGACCTAAATATCCACAGTACACAATATACAATGTATTATAATATTATAAGTTATAAGTTATAATTTATAACATATATATCTCGGGTTTTCATACACTAAATTCTTATAGTAAAAGTGCGTATACAGGCGCCTACGGCGCCGTGGTTATAAGATACAACCTAACCCAACATAGTAAAAATATAAGAATAGATAAAAATGCAGGGATACTTATAACTTGAGATATAAGCAATTTTAGGCGTTGGCATTTCGTCTGTGGTGATTTTGGGCTGTGGGCATTTTGGTTATGAGCATTTAGTGGGGGAACGTTTTTTTATAACGATTATGAACAATTAATAGAAAATACATTATCAATTATATAAAATGCCATTTTTGTAATACGGTTTTTTACAAATATTACCATAGCTAAAACTTCTTATAAAAGATAATAATAAATATCAAAATTAATTTTTTTAAAAATGAATTAATGAATTTTATATATGATAATATATATTATATAAATATGATATTATTACATAATCACTTTAAAAGAGATAATTTTTAAAATATTTGAAAATGTCATTAAAATACTTTTTAGTTTTTTCATGACTAAAGGCTAAAAACATAAAATGATCATCTAAACATAGTAAAAATTTGTATGTTCACATTTTGCTTTTATTAATACGTCACCTGCAAAGTTATCAATTAAAAAACTAAAGCGAAATACTTTATTATTTAGTGAATGAGTTTTAGTTTACCTGAGGCCATTTATCATAAAATTGGTGGTGAAAGCAGAGGCAAAAGTTCACAACAAAAGTACCTTCAAAAACACTGATTATGAAATGGATATATTCAGTGAAATATTTTTATAGAATTGTAGTTATATGTTATATACACGTTATATACTAGTATACTACTAGTATTGATACTAAAATATTCAATACGTATGTGTGTACGATATTTTATTTTATAGTTTAGTGAATTGATAATAAATATGAAAGTACATGTGTATTCAGCTTTCCAATGGTGCGGATGTGCATTGTCAGAGTGAAAAGCGTCCTCTCCCCTCTGAGATACTGACATTTAATTATTTTTAATGGAACATTATGCTGAAATATTATTTCGTATGTATAATAATATATAACACATATAATAACTAATAATAAATTAGAAAAATACTTTATGTTAACATAAAAGGAATTATGTTCACCTTTTAATTCACATAAAAAACCATCGGCGATATGAATGACATATTCATATAAAGACACTATAAAATTATAAATGAACATTCAAAGTTTAGTTAATATATCACAGTGTAATATATTATTTTCATTATAAATAAAAGAAAATAAATAAATAGAATACGGATAAATAATTATTAATTATTTCGTTATATTTTATGTATTAATATTATTAAACTATTATTTCATATTCACTTTAATTGATTTATATATATTTATATATATTTATTATTTTTAAAAATCATTATATTATATTTTTATATTCATATAATTTTATGACATTAAAATATCCATTATTTTGCTTTAAATACAAATTTAATAATAAAATTTATAAATTTTATAATTTATTTAAAAAATAATTAAAATTTTGTAAATATTCAAATTATTGAAAGTATTTTAATGTGTTTAATGAAAAGTGATGGAAAACATTAGTGATTAAAAAGTGACATTAATAGTTTTGAGGCAATTTACAAATGACATTCATTTGTAACGCCCGAAGCATAATCAAATGTCTAAATATAGCATATTATGGACGTATTTAAGCATATGTGATGCAATGGATCTATTACTAGTAAAAGGGATAACATTTTTCATGTAAAAGTTAATTGCAATAATAATAATCAAAATATTTAGGTAATTATAATGAGACACGCGATGTTTGAGTCTTCCGTTCGATGCCATTATTAAATGCACATCATTGAAATTCAATACTTATATCACTTAAAAGGTTTTATTCACTAAAATTTAGAATATAAATTATATATTATTATAAATGCATATGTATTATTTAAGAATAAAGCATATTTAAGTATAATGAAGAATGAGACATTAAAGTGTAATAAAGTGCCGAAAGCGCTATATTTTAGTTAAAAAAAGTAAAATTTTTATTTTAAAATTAAATGCTATTATTAAGTCACACACCGACTAAAGACTAAAACTTAACTTAAAATATATTTTTAATATTTTTAACACTTAAATCCATTGGTGTAATGATTATAAAAAAGTTTATCGTAATAAAAGGGAAATGAATGAATGAATGAATGAGTGCCAAAAATTAATTTTCAGATATAATAACGTTAATGTTAATGCTAATGTTTTGTGTCAATTGATTTTCATGTCACGTTATTCAGTGTCAAATGACATTTATGTGTACTTTTTTTAGAATACTAAAGTCATACTGTGATAATTAGTGCCCGAACTTTTAGGGACTTAAAATTTAAAATTATGGAGAAAAAAGGAGCATAAATAAACAAAATTTGGGAATTATCAGTGACTAAAAATTTTAATTTTTTACTCTTATTTTTTGACCAAAATTTTTAACCTTTTTTCTAAATCCTTTTATCGTTTAATTTTATACATAATTCGCTATTTTATGTATAAAAAATGCTAAAAATGTTAAATTATACACTATATTTTTATTTTACTTAAAATTATAAAATTTCACGGAATTTAAAAATTTTTAAAATGTAAAAATGGAAATTTTTAGGTATTTTAGAATTTAAAAATGAAAATGAAAAGAATCGGAAACAATAAAAGAATCTCAAATGCTATATTTTTATGTGATTCGTGCATAACCATTAATTTCCGGTTTTAAAAAGCTCTTTCTAAATCGGGATTTCCCTCAAATTAGGGACATATCAGCATACACGAGTGTTTCACAACATTGATATAGCAAATAATAGAAAGTGTTTTGCAATTAAAGTATAATATGTATTCTGAAATAAAATATTTTTGTTTTTAATAAATCTAAAAATTTAAAATTAAAAATGTGTAAAAAGTGATTTTGTAACACATAAATTTTTCAACGCTCAAATAGTGTTTAAAAATAATGTTAAAATTATTGATCATTATATTTATTTTATTCTTTACATTCAATTCATTGACATATTTAAGTACAGTCATTTGATATTTCACTGTATTATTTCTAAATATATATGTATGTATATATTTATAAACTAAGGTTTTTGCAGACTAAAGTTTAAAGCATATGGAAATAGTATGTTTGAGATGAATACGAAATGATTATTTTAAATATGTCATTATAATCATTTTCCGCTGACATTTGTCTTTTGCATAATATTTGCATCGAAAATGTCCATTTCAAAGCCTAAATATACCATTATTTAACACTCTCTCTGCAGTTAAATGTATACATAAATATATTTTTAAAATTATCATATATGATTATGTCAATCGTAATGTATAAATGATCGAATGATAATGATAGCCTTTTGATGAGTTATGTATGCGCATGCAAATCATACATTTCATTGTTTATTGAATAATAATAAAATACATTTAAATATGTATATTTTATATTAAAATGTCACTTAAAAAACTCAAAAATTATTCATATTAAAATTTATAAACATTTTTCTCATTTAAAAGTTAAAACGCAAAATGCAAAGAAAAACTTTACACAAAAAAGGTATTGATTCTGATTTTATGAAAACAGAAATAATTCGTGCGGTCAGAGGTGAATTTGGTATTGAAATGCCACCATTAGATGAAATTGGTTATATCGGTACAGGAAAACCTCCATATCGGAACGATAAAAAATTAGATACTGATTTAATGGAAAATGAAATAATTCATGCGGTCAGAGGTAACTTCGGGATTGAAATGCCATCATTAGATGAAATTGGTTATATCGATACAGGAAAACCTCTTAATCAGGAGGAAGAATTAAACTTAGATGTATTATTTTTATATAATACAAAAGAATTAGATTCTGAAGTTACAGAAAAACCTCTATTATCAGACGAAATAACATCTTTGGATGCCACAGAATCATTTTCAGAATCGAGAATTACAGAAAAACCTCAATTTGATGGGTCAGGTTTAGGCTTAGGTTTCTCGAAAAGAGTAATGAGACATTCATTCAGAGATGGAAAAGGATTACAATAAAATGTCAATTAATTTTATTCATTATATATTTATGATAAAATTTTTAAAATTAAATATTAAATAAAATTATAAAATATATTTTAATGAAAATAAAATATAAATCATTTATAAAAAGTTTTATGATATTCATATACTAAATAATGTGATACCACCATCTGTTGACTCAAAAGTCATATTTATATATAAACATTTCAATGCATTTTACACGTGATTTTTAAATAAATTATTTATTAATTTAAATGCTATTAAATTATGTTTAATTTTCTTTATTCATTGTTAATTCATAATCATAAAATTTTTCATAATCATACGCGTCATTTAATGAAAAAAGCATTAAAAAATGAAAAAATACATACGAAAATTAAACTGAAAAAAGAGAACCGTCAAATTCTGTATTTTAAAGATAAAAATGACGCAAAAAATATGATAAAACATTTGAGTGATGATTTATCAAAAGACAAATCAATGATTTTTGTGGCGTCAGACAATGGTATGATCACGAACCTTTTAATGGAAAACGGTGCTTTAAATGTGCGCGTATTTGAAAATGATCATAATCATCTCAAAACACTTCATGTATGTATATACAGAGTGATCCAAAGAAAGCTCTGAAATTAAATTAAGAAAAAGGCTCTCATACCTCGAGTTATAAGAGCATGTTCTTCATACAGAATAATACTGATCAAAGGTGAGGTAAATGGGTAATAAATGATAAATAATTAGTAAATGATACACTTTCAATTTTCTATTGGATTACTCTGTACATATACTAAAAATATGAATTTTGCATCCTCTTTGGCTGTGGTCATATGATAATTAAAATATGAATGTGTATCAAAACTCTCGTTATTAAATACACATTATAATGTTACAGTGAATCATAATGATCATCGATCATATTTTCACGTGAATTTAGTAATGCATTCTTTTAAATCAAAGACCATGAGAGAACAGTGCATTCTAAATTAATGTAAAAATATAATCGATGATCATAATGATTCACTGTAATTATAATTAAATGTTTTAAATAAATTGTATTTAATAATGAGAGTTTTTGTACATTTTCATATTTTAATATTGGAATTATTATATAATCAGTGCCAAAATGTATGTAAATGTTTATATATATAAATATTTAAATGATTTTAATTTAAAGAAAATATCGGATAAATATGCTCAAAACTTAGAAGTGATTAATGAACAAATCTTAGATATCGCGACATACAAATTCTTTGAGAATGACGATGAAATAAAAGAAAAGGGATTTTTTGCGTCTGTCCCTAAACATCAATGGGATGATATTCCGTCTCTTAAATTCGTGTCAATATTATCGCCGATGATATGCACTGATTTTATGCGTCACATGATTAAAGATCTGTTTTTTCGCGATAATTTCTTTAAAAACGGACGCTCTCAATTCTTAGTTTACATTTCGGGATCTGAATACAGTTATATGACTGCGATTAATGATCAGAATCTTAATATTTATCGTTCGATCACTGTCATTTATCAGACGCTTTTTAATATCGAAATTATTCATCATATTCCATGGAAACGGTTCACACCTAACGTCATATCTAAAAAATCTGTAAATATAAATCATATTTATAAATCAGACACCCTATACTTTAAAAACCTACTATCATCTACTATCACAGCTAAAATATACATGTATATGTACATCGCATTATAATAATACATAATGACACTATTTTGTTAACTAATTTCTTAGCATTAATATCGGTTAAATCAGTTTAATGTTTTCAAAGAATTTGAATTCATTTCGCATTTTATTATAAATTTTTGTTTACATTTATATTTAGCATTTGTTACTTCATAAATCTTTAGTGAAAGGACCCAATGAATCATTTTTAAATATCATTTAATAAAAGAAAAATTAAAAGTACAGTGAAACCTCTCTTAAGCGGACACCAATTTGCAACAGACTAAGTATCCGCTTAAGAGAGGTGTCCGTTATTGGAGGTTTCAGTGTATTTATTTCTTTAAAATAATCATCAGATATGCGTTTTTTGAATTATAACCACAAATTGTGAGCATCTTTGAGTAATTTTAAGTAAAATGTGGAAAATTAAAGTGACATTTTATATTCGTTTTATTATAAAACCCTAATTTTTAACCATAATTTTTTTAATTTTTTAAAATTTTTCACTTTTGAGGGGCATTTAGCACTTTTTAGAAAAAAGTTTTTTTTATATTTTTAAATTTTTTTAAAGAAATTACTTATTTTTACATTTTATTAATTTATATTTAAATTTAAGATGAGTTTGGACCGTGATAATGCATATTTAGTACGACTGACCCCAAAAACGTTTATCTGCGATTTTAGTTCGGAAATGCTTTGGGATTACTTTTATTTTGTAAATCAAACATTTGCCAAAAGAACGAATTATGTCATACCATTTTTTGAGTAAATTATTTTATTAAAATTTAAATGAATTTTTGTTTTTAATAAAATTTGAAACATTTTAGGCGATGGTTTCCGAACTGCGGTCCGTCATTGATAAAAATGGGAATTCCCGTGTTTATGACATTCGGGGAATTAACACCCAAACAAATGTTTGAATTATTTATTCATTTCACACAAATGCCTGAATATGAAGTCTCTGTTTTTAAATGCGCATCAAATGAAAGCTCTCATAATATGCTATTATTTGACGATGAAACAGCATTTGAGAAAAATGATAATCATGAGACAAATGACGATGATCATGAATTAAATGATTAAAAAGCGTATGATGAATGTAATTCTTTTATGATATTTTTTTTGTATAAAAATTGTAAATATATTTATAAATTTAATGTAAAAATTTCAATTTTACAATGACCGGAAATGGTTAATATGACCGTTTTCAAAAACAATGCTGTATTTAATCATTACAATGAATGTGTAAAACTAAAATATACACTATATTTAGTATTCATTGCCATTAATGTATTTAAATCTGTATCATGAATTGTCATATGATAGTATTCAGCATGATACAGATTTAAATGCACTGAAGTGCTGTTATAGTAAATAAATACCCGTTATAGTAAAATTCCGTTATAGTAAACAGTTTTTCTTGTCCCAACCATTTTACTATAACGGCACTTCATTGTACATTAATGGCAATTAATACTAAATATAGTGTATTATTTTTATAATGCAATTTATAAATAAAAATATTTTCATATTTAATTTAAAAATTTGAATTTTGCGCCTTTTTTGATGGCCTTTGTTATTGTTTATTGAGATTTGTGTTTATTGACACTTTTGACTTTTATATGCCTCAAAATATTTGATTAATTTTTGGGTCATTACCAGAGATGGGATTTTTGCGGAACAAAAATCTTAAAATGCGGCGAAATTGCGGACTTCAATAATGCCAAAATGCGGACCAAAAATGCGGAAAAAATGAGGAACATTTTTATTCGTTAATACATTAACAAAAACTTTAATTTAATAAATGTTTTTTGTTAAATCAAAAATATATTTATTTTTTTCATTTTTTAATCATTATTTTATAAATTTTACCATTGTATTATCAGATTTTAGTTCTAAATCATTATTTTTTTTTATTAAAAATGTCTTTTCACGTTTTGTATACCGTATTTACTATCAGTTTACAATAGTTTACCGATAAGTACAAAAGTTTAAAATAGTTTCACATATGATAAGAGTGTCCAAAAAAATCTAAAATATTGCTTATAAAATATCAAAAAATCAAAAAAAATGTACATAAAAAATTTCCTTTACTCCCCCCTTAGTAAATTTTAACCCAAATTTTGAAATTTGAAAATTTCAGTTTTTCAATTTATAATTATAAATGCTAAAAAAAGAGTAAAAAAATTAAAAAAAATAGTTTGATGAATATAATATTAAAAACGGTCAAAAATCATATTTCATTCTATAAAAACTATGAAAATGCGGAAAAAATGCGGAGTTTTGCGGAATTTTGAGGAAAAACAGTGAAATGCGGAAATTCCGCAAAAATTTGAATGCATTTTTGGGGTCCCTATTACTTGATTCGTGCACATTTCTTTGTTTCCGCACGATTCAGTTACGTTTTCGTAGATGCGGAATTCCGAAATAATCCCATCTCTGCTCATTACATCATAAGTAAATGATTAACGTTTTAAATGAATAATTTTTTGTAAATTATTTACTGACATTATTAGACAATTATCAATGGGAACACGGCACTTATGTCAGAATGTGGGAAAATTAAGAAGGAAAAGATGGGAATTATTAAGTAATTCCCTTTTTTTACTGACCCTATTTTCGAATTATAAATTTTTCATTATTTATGACATTATTTGCATTAAAATTAACATTAAATTACAGTGAAATAAAATACGAAATTAATAAACGAAAATATTGTGATTTTAAAATAAAAAATGATGACATTTTTTAGTGTCATTTTAAAGATTAAAATAATTTAAATGATTATTAATAAAAAAATAAATAAAACTCTTAAATAATGGAATATTTCGGGAATATATAAATGGAAATATTCGACGCTCAAATACCGGGTGATTATGTTCCGCACACACCCATCATTAGAAAGGCATTGAATCATTCGATTGTGACGGTACCATCATTGTCACAATCGTCACATAATACGATAGAAAATTGTTCATTAGATTCAGGCTATGATCAGATCGTTCCTCAATTATCTCAATTTAATGCGTCATCAGATGATGACAGTGATAAAATATCAAAAATCAGTAAAATTCAAAGTGATTATTCATCATCATCATCATCACGATCATCATCACGATCATTATCATTGAGTCCGATATACGCACAGAATTCGCCATTACAATTGAGTTCTTCAGAATCACCATCATCGTCATCATCGTCATCATCGATGGACTCAAAAAGTGACAAAAGTGATGTATCGATATGTTTTAAGATAAAAAATGTGTCACATCATAACACAGCATTTAATAAAAAAATAATTACGATTGAATATGATACTTCATATGAACGTAATGATATTATCCCCGAAATTAATCTCTTTAATGATAATGACGATATTTTCATATAATTTTTTTATTATTTTCATTATTTATATGATAAAATATTTTTATAAAAATAATATTAAAATATTGAATATGATTAATTAATAATTAACTAATAATATGATGCGATATAATTTTAAATTTAAAAATTCGTTCATAATGAATATGTTTTAAATTAATGTAAAAACATTTAAATGTATAATTTTTTAAAAATGAATACGATTTTTGTGTCTTTTATTTTAATGCTTTTGATTTATTTCTGCGAAAGTTTAGAGGTAAAATAAACATTTAATACGATAATTTTTTATGTTTAATATATTTTGAGATAAAATCTATTTTTATATTAAATATGAGTATTTATTTTAAAAGTCAGAGACTGAACCGGAAATGAATGATGCGATGTATGATTTAGAAGCGGATTATATGAATGAATATAAAATGATGGAAAAAATGAGAGAAAAAAATGAAAATGATTATGGAAAATGATGATTCATTATTATATGTGATATTTTGTAATTGAATTTAGCATCATAATCATATTGCTTTTAATTATGTTTACCATAAACCGGTGTCTTCTTTTTGTTTAGGTATTCACATACCGTATGTTTCTGATAAAAGTAAAGCGCATTAACATATTATATACATATGTAAATATTAAATAATTTTTTTTGAAAACTTTAAAGGGCTGAAAGAAAAGGAAAAGTTAAAAAGGAAATGAAAGGGAAGAAAAATTATAGAAAAATTATTTACTATAACGCAATTTTACTATAACGGGTATGTTACGAGGAATTTACCTGTAACTATGTACACTAATAAATTTTTTATATATTTACCAAAGATTATGCAATAGTTTATTAGTTATCATATGAACCCTTATCATAAATATTAGTACTTTACTCCTCTATAATCTCGATTCTATAATCGGGAAAATTATACATTACGTCTATGAGAGAGTTAGTATCGTTCTTTCACTATTTCATTATTCACCACCCATATACCCACATACTATGTGGTATGGTATGTGGCACATACCCACATACATATTGTTGAGTAAATTATTTTAATAATATAATTTATAATATTTTTATTTTAAAGTTCAAAGGGGTTGTTTTGGAACACAGTTACGTACACAATTGTATTACATTAATATAATACACTCATTCGATGTTTTGCGTGAATTGTAATTTGATTTATAAATTACGTTCTATCGTTAGGGTTAAACTATTATTACGATTGTGTATTCATACTTAAATTTAAATTAAATTAAAATTATATTAAAGATTTGACGTATTTATTGTCTGCCCCCGAATTAATAGAACATGATTTATAAATCTAATTGCAATTCATGCATTTCACCACAAAAGAAAGATGTAATAATAATACTAATGATGATATAATATTTATATCAATAATAATAATATTAATAATAAATAACATATTTTTGTTTTAATTTAAAAATTTAATTAATAAAATATTCAATATTTATTTATCCGATTGAACGATAAATGATTTTAAGAAAATGTGTAAAATGTGATACATTTGTATCGTTTCTTTTTTTATTGCTACTTTTTGATGGTGAATTAACCATTATCATACTTTCGCCAAAACTTTTATCATTCGCTTCTGTTAATGGATTCGATTTTTTGGACATCGGTTTTATCGCGTTTTTAATTTTATTCGTATTTTTTGAGATCGTTTTTAATAATTTACTAAAAACATTGACTTTTTTAGCTTTTCCTGTGATTTCCTCTTTTTTATTGCACTTTAACCACCATTGGGATGATTTACGTGGAAATTGGGGATTTGCATCATCGACCTTTAAATTGAAATTTAGTTTATTATTAATTAAAATAATTGTAACCCTTTTATCCCTCTCTTTAGACCCGGTCTTATAGCGTGGGGTGAGCATATTTTTAGAGGTTCTAAAAATCAAAATCAAAGGGGGATTAAGGAAAAGAGGGTTTATACCCCGGGGTTTAAAACAGGGTCTTAATGCGGGGTAAAGGGATAATTAAAGACTTATTACAGATCCGGTAATGTCATTGAATCGATAATAATACGGTCCTTTAAAAAAATAGGTTTTTCCAGTTTTTGGCCAAAACATTGCCGCATCGATATCGCGCGGAATTCCGTTCCATATTTTAATGGGCTGAGGGTATCGTTTACTGATGGATTCCCCTTTCTTTTCACTGTCATAACGCCAATAAAATTCATCTGAAATTTATTTATATTAAATAATGTTAAAATTAAATTTCATTAAAATGTTATGAAAATAGACCTTTAAAAAGGTACATCCGTCCATTAAAACTCCATCGTGTCGCAGCATTAATATCTTTAATTCTCAATTCTTTAATCACGTTACTAATGTCTTCGTTTTCTATCATCGGTGGTGACATCGATTCTTTGTAAATCCATATTTTATTTCCTTTAAAAAAGTATGTCAGTTTTTTAGTTAAATCTGTGAGAACAGAGTCGACTTTTCCATTGAATCCCGGAAATACGTCAGAAATGAGTTTAGGATAACCCGGAAATATACTGGTGTCATCTGTAATCCGCCATACGAATTTATCGCGAAATAAAAAGCATTTATCATCAGCGGTACATTCCGCAGCATCGATTCTAAAATCTATGCATAAATCGGGAGCATCTCTGCTCATATCAGGAATTTCATTTTCACTGTCATCAAAAACATTCGGGCGTTTTACAATTTTCTTTCCATAAAGAGATTGAATTCCCTGAATGTCATCCAATTCTAAGCTTTGTTTTTTCCCGGCATATGCCGGAAACATTATTGATTTTTTGACATCGGAATGTCCGAGTCCCAAAGAATGACCAAATTCATGAACGGCGACACTTAAAAGGTCGACACCTCTGCCTTTAGTAATTGTCCATGGCTCATGATCATCAAAGTGTGTATCCCCTCCAAATCGGGGGAAAAATGCATGGGCTAAGGTACGTCCGGGACCATCGAAAGGATTTCCGTCTAAATGATCACCGGTGGTAAATCGTATATCAATATTAGGTTTTTGAGTAAATCGGTCATGAATAAAGTTTAGATCTGTATGTTTACTCCACTCCTTTATAGTAAAAGTAATATTTTTAAAATTTCATTCGAATAAAACATAAATATTTATAAATAATTTGGATAAAAGTTTTACTCAGCCTACCTAAGGTTTAGCCTCAATCTACAACCTATAAATTTAGGGTTTCTTAGGCTAAGGATAAGTTTAAAAGGTTATAAAATAATAGCAGAGAGGATAAGCCTAAAGCCTAAACTAAAGGATCAGTCTTTTTTAAACACAAACATTTGCAATTCATTATCAAACAATATATATATAAAATTTAAATTATCAGTAATGTTAATTATTAGGAATATGCTTTTAGGGGAAATTTTTCAAATTCAAAAATGCTCCAAAACGCTAAAAATGTGTTTAATGTACACGTATATGTATAGCCGATTAATAAAAAATATGAAAAAAGTTATAAATTTAGCACCTAAAAATCTCAAAATTTAAAAAATTGTAAATTTTACAAAAAATATATACGTGATCCTGAAAATTGGCTTTTTCCACTTTTGAGATTTATTGCATCATAATAAATTTTTAAAATGTTTAATTTAATTCTTTCTTTTGTATTCCTTTTGATTTTTTGACCGTTATTAAAATTTTAATATATCATTATTACAGAATTTTAAAGTAATTTTTTTAAACAAAAAAGTAACTCTTTAAATAACAAAAATGACCTCTAAAAGAGCTCATAAAATGCAAATATTTCTCATAAAACATATTCTCAAAATTTAACATTTTCGATGCCCCCAAAAGCACATCCGCAGCAATAATATTGCTTTATTTATCTTTTATGTACTTTAATAAGAAATAGGATATAAGCAGATAATACAATAATAACTCTATGAGGTAATGTTATAAGCGTTCCCCGACGAAATACCCACTCCCAAAATCATCACGGCCGAAATACCCACAGTCAAAATCACCACAATCGCTTATATCTCGAGTTATAAGTATCCATGTAACTGCATTTTTCTCTATTCTTATATTTTTACTATGTTGGATTAGGTTGGGTCTTATAACCATGCCGCCGTAGGCGACTGTATATGCATTTTACTGTTAGAATTTTAGTATATGGAAAGTCGAGATATAAGCGATTATATATGTTATAATTAGAGAGGTAAATTTTAAGTAAAATTTTAGATCAATAAAAGCACTTAAAATGGCAAAAAATGCCAAAAAAGCAATTTTTTTAAAAAAAATTACTTTTTTTACTTTTTTACGCATTTTCATGGTATTTATAGAAAAAATATATGACTTTTTATTATTAATATACATGTGTATATACACTGAAACCTCCAATAACGGACACCTCCTTTAAGCGGACACTTAGTCTGTTGCAAATTGGTGTCCGCTTAAGAGACGTTTCACTGTATATTAATTATTTTATGCATAATTTTTTTGACATTTTTTAAGATTACACTTACCGTATTCCCGCACATAGAGAGGCATGCCGGTATAAGTGAGGGTGACCATTTTTCAAAAAGTAGGGTTCTGGTCCCTACCGGCACTGCCGGT
>JAQIXB010000635.1:0-15426 GCA_034697405.1 Mesoplophora pulchra | reverse complement strand
TACTTGATTCGTGCACATTTCTTTGTTTCCGCACGATTCAGTTACGTTTTCGTAGATGCGGAATTCCGCAATAATCCAATCTCTGATTATTACTTAGTTTTTAGATAAGTTTTATAGGAATTAACATATATAAGAATATGTCTAATAATTTGGAGTAAAGTTACCTGACGGTACCAACAGAGCTTTCCACGTCTGGTAATAGACTGATCCATAATGTCATCCAAAATTAGGAAAAACGCCTGTAAAAGTTCGACGCACCATCCCATGATTCGGGACAATTCTATGTTTTTTGGTGTGCGTTCGTATTCAGACGCTATTAATTTATATGCATTTACAACTGATAATCCACGAATATGTTTACCGTTCGGAACATTATATTGCATGACCTGAAAATAACATCTTTGAATTAAATTCCTCATACCGTTTTACCTCACATATGAATATTTTAAATGAATACAAAAATGGTCTCACCTCATGTTATAAGACCCCTCAAAAATGGGAAATCGTAAATTACGTAAATAATTAAAAACAAATAATTTAATAAATATTTTAATAATTAATAATAATTAATACTTTGAAATAAATAATTACAAATTACAAATTTAAATTATTTATTTTATTTAAAAATTATTAATTATATTAATTGAACGTATTATATGCGCAATGTCCTATAGCGCGAGGTTAGAGGGGATCTTATAAAGTGAGGTTAGAATGGAGGGTCTTATATCTCGAGGTATAAGACCCCTCAAATGAATACTTTTTTAATTTTAAAAAATTGATCACCATCGATATAAGACCCGGTCTTATATGTGAGGTAAAACGGTACACTCCAAAGCGTACCCGGACAAAATGCCCACAGCCCAAAATCACCACATACAATAACCACAATTGCTTATATCTCGAGTTATAAGTATCCGTGTAATTGAATTTTTATGTATTCTTATTTTTACTATGTTTGGTTAGGTTGGGTCTTATAATCACGGTCTTATATTCACTTTTATTGTAAAAATTTTAGTGTGTTGAAACTAAAATAAGCGATTATATACATTTATGTTGTATATTATAATATAACATTGTATATTGTGTACTGTGGGAATTTCGGCGGTGGTGATTTCGGGTGTGGGCATTTTGTCATAGACCCACTACAAAGTTATTTATTTTAAATATTACACCCAAAGTTAGATTCAAAAATTAATTTTGCATCTGAATATGCGCGTAAATTTTAAACTCATTATGAGAATGACATTTATGTTTCTCATAATGAGTTTCGCACATAAATTCAGATGTAACAATGCAAAAGAATGGCGAATTTATTTTCAGCATTAAACAATGAGCTATTTTCTGATATAATATATAATTCCAGAATTTTAAAATGACATAAAAGTTTTAAATATATTTATAAATATACTAATATCATGTATATATTAATAAATAAAAATGTTTTTGAGGATTTAGAAAGAGAAACACATTAAAATATAAAATGAGATAAAAGTGACCATACCTTTTCTAACCATTGATTTGATTCAAATAATTCTTCAGATGAATCCTTTGAAATCAGATCATTAAGAATTAAGTGATATGTTTCTTTGAATGCGATTTCATTATCCGATGATGATTTATCCATTATCTCATGCGATGAACTTTTTTCAGACGTATTTATATGTCTAAAAATATTTTAAAAAATATTAAAATAAAAAACATTTCTAAATTTAGAAACATTTTAATTTAAAATGCAATATTTACTTTGAAATTTCCGTTACAAACGGACGAATCATAGTGCTGTTTAATGCAGTGAATGACGGTGTAATCATATTATTATTGATTTTAACGGAAATGTTTTTTAAAATTCTGCCGTTTTTTAAAAAGCATTTGAGGATCATAATGCGATTATACATTTTTAAATTAATATTCTCTAAAATTAATCATAAATTTTTATGCTTTAATTAATCATATATATAAATACATTTTAAAACTATAATTTAAAACGATTATGTTAATCAATGACTTAATTTTTCATAATTTTCAGGGATCGATATCCCTCTTAACATATGGGGTCGTTTTTAATGCAAAAATATATCAGAATTGAATTTAACAGAATATGTAATTATATATGTTTAATAAAAATGTGTTAAAATTAAGTTTTATAAAATTAATTAATAAAAATAATTATTTTATTTAAATAAAAAAAATTAATTTTTTGATAAATAATACCCCGTATTAACCGGGAAAATGTCACAATTTTATAATTATAATTAAATTAATTTATATGTATATTTAAAATTATAAATATTTTTATGATCATTTCTAATAATTTTTAGCTGAAAATATTTAAATAAAATTAATGATTTTAAAAAAATTAATTTTGAGTTATAATTAATACCCGATAACTAAGCACATGATAATATTCTTCCGGGATTTATATTTAATATATATACAGTAAAACATCTACAAAAAGGAAACCCCTGTAAAAGAAAAGCATATCTGATTTTATACCATAATCATACCTATGGCCTCACAAATAAATTTTAAAATTTTTGCAAAAAATATTTTATAATTTAAATATTTGCGTATAAAATATTTATTTATTTAGCATTTTAATTAAATTAACTAATTTTTAAATCACATTTTAAAAATATGTGATTCAAAAATTTCAATGTCATTTACGATCTGTTAAGATATTAAAAATATTTAAAAACAAAAATAATTAAAATTAATTTGAATAAAAAAAACTATAATGGAATATTATATGACATATTACACATAACGATGGTAATAAGCATATAATTGCATTTTATTATGGATGCTTTAAACGTGAGCATGCGTATAGCATATTCGTATTAAAATGCAATTATATGCTTAATAGCATCGTAATCAGTAAACATAATTTTTTACCATAGTTAATATATACACGTATTTGTATACATTTATCGTTCGTCATATTCAAATGTGTGTGTCGTTATTTTTTTGTAAACATTAACATGTGCTGTATATATTACAACATTACAGCACATGTTAATGTTTACAAAAAATCACGACACATGCCATTTGAATATGACGAAACTAGACTGTATTTAAAACACTTATTTCTTTTGAATATACGCTATAATCGCGCATGCTTAATAGCGCACTATTTGCCCAATTCCAAAAGGGTCTTAAATATACAAATACGTGTATTATATATATTAATACAAAGTCGACAATGTATTTGTCCTTCTATGACACTTTATACATGCCATGATTGGTCGGGTATAATAATGAAAATATAAAAAGAGCCAATAAAATGACAGTAAATTTAAATTTAAATATTTATAATAATTAATAAGTATGTGCGCCATTTATTTTATTGTTACATATTTATTTTTATAACAATAAAAACTAATATCATACTCAACAATTATTAATTATAATAATAAAAATAATGCTAATAATATAATGCAACAATACAGGGTTTGTTACTTGTATATATTAACATAAGTACAAAATATCTACAAAACGGATACAAATTCTGCTCTGGACACAGTCTTATAGAGGTTTTACTGTATTTATTAATATTTTGATAAAAAATAGAGATAAAAATTTCATTAATTTTTTTAATGAAAAATGTTTTCATATTTTAAAGGACATTCATTTTTAAATTATAGATAATAATGTTAAAAATAAATATAATTAAAAAACATTATACTTAAATATGGGCAAATGACAGGGGCTTAAAAACACCTTTAATTTCCAATTATTCGATATCTTAAAACTCTCATATTTTTACCTTCAAAAAGAGGGTCCTCTTTATTTAAGCACAATAGAGATGTGCGCAATGATTTTGTATTTAAAGGGAATTCTGTATGTATAAGAATTGACCATTGCGGTCATTTGCGCAATTATTGCTCTTTTGGGTGATGTTGGATAGGGTCAGATTGGGTTAGGTTAGGTCAGGTTAGGTTAGATTAAGTTATTTTCTCGTTATGGTCAAAAATGACCAAAAAGTGACCGAATTTAATGTGTCATATTAAAAAATTCACGGCTTATGACGTGAGCTTTTGAAAGGACCCAAATAACTTTCAAAAACTGCCAAATATTAGAGGTTTTCAGATCATGACCCTTTCTAATTATATTTAAGAACTTTAATATCAAATATTATATAATCGTTATATATTTTACCACAGATTTTTTAAAATGACAATAAATTAAATGATTAATTAAATATTTTACGATTTAATTGTCATTTTTGTTATTGCAATTGACTCAAAATACATGTTTTTATAATTATCTTAAAATTTAAGCATTAAATATATATGTTAAATGAACTTTTGAACTGAAATTTAAACGCACATTTTAAAAACGGATAAATTTTTAAGAAAATTAATAAATTAATTGACTTTTAATTTATAATTAATAAACAATTATCTGATATTCGATGTCATAAATATATATTTAAATTTAAAATAAATTAAAAATAATTTTAATAAATAATTGTGATGAAAAAAGATATGACGCTGATGATGATGCTGTATTCGAATGTTATTAATAAATACGTGAAAAGACCTGAAATTCGTGTTTAACTCTTTCATGATTAAATCATGTTTTAAAAACACGTTTAAAAACACGTTTAAAAACACGCTAAAAACACGTTTAAATCTCAATGCATATGTTTAGCATCTGTTTACACGTGATGATTATTCATTTCGGATTATCAATGAATTGTACCGTCACTTAACTTTAATATCAAATTCAATGTAAATAACGTTCAAATATTAAGCATTTCTAAAAAACAACAGATGAAAGCATCAAAGAAATGAATTGCAATTCAATTTACACATATCAATTGAATACATTATATAAGCAAATTTAAGTGCAATTAATGTCTCATTTCTTTCACATGCTATATTATGTTTATATAATGGCCAAAGATGGGATTATTCCTAAATTCCGCATCTACAAAAAAGTAATTGAATCGTCCGGAAACTAAGTAATGTGCACGAATCAAGTATCGGAATATACAAAATTAAGCCGCCCCCCGAAAATAAGCCCCCCCCCCCGAAAATATGCCCCGGGGCTTATTATTGACTCACATTATTTTATAATTATAAAGTGAAATTATGTAAATAATGCATTTTTATCAAATTTTACCAAAAAGAATTATCCGCATATTTTTAGATATCATATAAAAAATTTAATTCATTTTTATTGTTATTTTTCAATTGCAATGCTTTTATTAATACAGTGCATGATGAGTTATAACCGCATCAATGTTCAGAATATTGCGTTATGCTTATGTTTGTTATGCTTAACATAAGCACATATGAGCATTATTCTGCGCATACATGCGGCTATAACTCATCACGCACTGTATAAATATAGCAATTATAAGCATTTATATTATATCGTTTAATATTTAAAAATTAAAAATAATACATTCGATTTCTCCACATATTAAGATTTTTGTTCCGCAAAAATCACATCTCTGATAATAACAATGGTGATATATTGTACATTATTACAGTGATCCCAGATTTATAAGAAATATATTGCAATTGAATTTGGATAAGATTCTGCTTTTTATACCATAATTAGATTTTCAACTTTTCGGAGAATCCCGAATTAGAAAGAGATTTTTAAATATCGGAAAATTAATGGCTATGCACGAATCATATAAAAATAGAGCATTTGAGACCCCATTGTGGTTCCCGATTCTCCCGAATTTATGCATTTTTGTTTTAAATCACGAAAATTTTGATTTTCCAAAAGAAGTCCCGAATTTCCCGATTTTAAGAATTTTCCTTAAAATTGTGAATCAAAAATGTAATAAAATATGAGGGCACAGGAAATTTCTTTTAAAAATTTATGTGCACAGTGATCCAAACTAAACTATACATAGGGTTCTATGGAAAGTATAATATGAATTATATTTATGTTATTTTATGCATTAAATTTATTATGTATAAAAATAATACATTATATATTTCTTTTTAGTTTTAAATTAATTATTAAAATTTGAAAAATTAAAACTTAAAATATAGAAATATATATCGCATGTAAAAGCTATAAGTTACTATTTGTTGCAATGCGAGCATTAGAAACACATATAAAGTATAGTTTGTGATGTACGCATTGTAATAGCGTATCAAATAGCTTAATGTACAAATACTAACATAACTTTTACATACGATAGTGTATAATTTATACATAAAATGATAAATTAATGTTTAGAAAAAAATATTGAAAATTTTTGTTAAAAAATACTAAAAGAGAATAGTAAAGGGAATTTTAAAATTTTTAGTCCCTAAAAGTTGAAACTCTAAATATAATGTATAATGAGCGTTATTTATGTTTATAATGTTTTTATTGAACATATTAAAGAGAAGTTACGTGACGGACAAATACTATTTAACGTAATGATATGGAATAATTTGCGCATGTGTTAGATACATGTGCCTTTTATTTTAAGCATATTTCCATCGCGTGTTTTTCTAATGAATTTTTAAATTAAATTAAAATTAAAGAATAATTAAAACATGAGCCGTGAATTGGAAAAAACAGAGGAAAATGATGAATTTCTTACTTTTGATAAAATGGGAATTGATATTCGTGTTTTAAGTGCGATATCAGAGTGTGGATGGACGCGTCCGACGCTCATTCAGGAAAAGGCGATACCATTGGCCATAGAGGGTCATGACATATTAGCGCGATCACGGACGGGCACGGGTAAAACGGCCGCTTTCGCCATTCCCATCATTAATAACATTTTAAGAATTAAATCATCATCAGCATTAAACAGTCGTGAAACGATGGCACTCATTTTGGGACCGTCAAAAGAGTTATGTTTTCAGATATTCACACATATAAAGAAACTGATATCATACGCATCGCGTGAAATAACAGTGATTGACGTGTCTCAGGCACGTGTCGATGATCTGAAATCGGTAATTAAAGCGGAAAAACCCGACATTTTAATCGGAACGCCGTGTCGTGTGTTAATGCACGTTCACGCTAAACACGTGCAAAACCTAAAAAATGAATTGAAATATTTGGTCATAGATGAGGCCGATCTCATGTTTTCCTTTGGATATGAAAAGGATTTAAATGAAATCATTGAAAAATGTGTCCCTAAAATCGGATGTCAGAAGTTCCTTATGTCCGCGACACTCAATACCGATGTGAAAAACCTAAAAAAGTTGATTCTGAACAATGCTGTGATTCTGAGATTGGAAGAGGCGGAACTCCCGGAAAGTGACAGACTCACCCAATATCACATTCAATGTGATGATGAAGAAAAATTCGTATTAATTAATGCTTTATTTAAATTGAATTTAATCCGCGGAAAAACGATCGTATTCGTAAATTCTGTGGACAGATGTTACAAACTAAAGCTGTTTTTAGAACAGTTCGGGATTAAGTGCTGCATTCTCAACAGTGAATTGCCAATAATGAGCCGATGTTTTATCGTTCAACAATTTAATAATGGAGTTTATGACATAATAATCGGCAGTGATGAGAAATGTGCTGATGATGCAACGGTACGATCGAAGAAAAAGTTCAAAGGGAAGAGAAAGAACGATGAAGAATATGGCATTTCGCGGGGTATTGACTTTCATTTAGTTTCGAATGTGATAAATTTCGATTTTCCACAAACGGTGGATGCGTATACACATAGAGTCGGAAGAGCCGCACGTGGTGATTATGCAAATGAAGGGACAGCACTTTCATTTATAAGTATTAAGGAACAACAATACTTTGAAAAAGTAAAGGACGCTTTTGGTTCAAATGCCTCTTTTAAACGATATCATTTCAAAATGGAGGAATTAGAGGCCTTTAGATATCGGTCTAAAGACGCACTTCGCGCGGTCACACGCATTGCCATTAGAGAGGCGCGAATCAAAGAAATAAAACGTGAATTATTAACATCTCAGACATTAAAAAGTTATTTCAATGAACATCCGAAGGAACAAAAGATTCTAAAACACGATAAAGCTCTTCATACGGTTAAACATAAGAGTCATCTTAAGGATGTGCCCGAATATATTATACCCCCGACGATACAGGGAATGATGGCGGTTAAAAAGGAGCGCAGGAATATAGAAGAAGAGGCCAGTCTCAGTTATAAGCCCAAAAGAAAACGCCGAAACATTAAAATTAAGACTCAGACTAAAGATCCTTTAAAAACATTTAAATTTCGCGGTATGAAAACGCGAAATACAAAACGCGATAAAATTAAATAAAAGAAATTATATTTTTGAATATTAAAAAAAATTATCGTAACATTTAAGTATCATTTAATAACATTGTGAATTTCATAATGGAAAACCCATGATTTGTTAATTTATGATTACATTAAAGTGTATAATACAATGCGTAAATGTTAGAAATGCAAAATAATTGAATATTTACTCCGATTTTTTTATAAAGATACTGTCGTATAATAATCACGGAGTGAAAAATGATAAAATATATAAAAATTCTCATTATACAATACATTTCTTTAGATAACTATGTATAAACATATTAATAAAATATAATATTTAATGTGTTTATTCCATATTTTCATTTGACTCATAATACAACAGGTCTCTTTAGGAAAAAGAACGGAGTAAATACTTTAAAAATCATATGAATAAATTAATCACAGAATAACTATAAATTTTGACCGAAGTATAAATTAAGCATTTTAATTTTAGTTATTTTGGTTTATAATTTATGTGTTTATATCCGATTATTTTTGTTTAATTTTTATTGAAAAATTCAATCTCTTTGAAGATGGAATTGTAAGCGATTGCCTTATATTTAATGAATATTTTGGCTGTCGTTTCATCGTATATATGAAAAATTAAAAATTTACATATTTTATTAAATTAATTTTGTAATTTCTTTAAATAAAAGATGTCTAAATATTTGTATGTTATTATGTGGTGAATGCATTGTATATAAATGTGTAAAAATGATTATATTCTGTTAATACATTTTAGATTTTAATCATCGTCTGACGATTTTTGTGGTATTTTTTTTGCGTCTGATGCTGAATCGTATCCTTTCTCTTCTTCGTCATAATCTCTTTTAATATATAACTCATCTTTTGATGCTCTTTCATCATTTTCATCTTTTTCTTTGCGTTTCTTTTTCTTATCTTTGGAATACTTATCTCTGCTCCGACTGCGATTTCTGTCGCGTCTCTTTCTATGATGGTCACTTCGGGATGGGGATGATCGGCCTCTGCTTCGGGATCTTCGTTTAGGCGAATGTGATCTCTTTGATGAATGTGAACGTCGTGGACTCACTGATTTGGACCTTCGAATTACAGGCGATCGGTCTTTGTATTTTTGCGGAGAAATCGTTTCTTTGTGATCACTGTCGTTATGATCTGTGATATTCTCACGCTTTTTTGAAGGATCCGGCGGTAATGCCGGACCTTCGGGCTGAGGATCATTCTCATTTACTGATCGTTGAATGGTAACATCGGCCTGTAAAAGACGCTCTTTAATTTTCTCTTTATCTTTATCCTTTAATTTTAAATCGATATCCTCCAATTTCTTTGTTTTACTCCGCGATCGTGATCGTGAATGTTTTCTTTTCGATGATAATCGTTCTCTGTCCCGACTTTTACTTCGTAATGATTTAATGCGTTCTCTTTCTCTGCTGCGACTTCTTCGTGCTGATCTGTGCGTTCGTCTATCTCTTGACCGTGATCGTGTTCTTCTCCTATCGCGGGACCGTGATCGTCGTCGGGGACTTCGCGATCGTCTTTTTTCCCGTGAACGCGATCGCGAACGTCTTTTTTCCTTTGAACGTGATCTTCGTCTTTCTTTGGATCGTGATCTTCTTCTTGATCGTGATCTGCTTCTTTTTCTTGATCGTGATCGGGACCGTGATCCGCTTCTCTTTTTAGTTTCTCCGTCCATTATTGGATCGATGGCGGCAGAGATTAGAGACTGTGCTTCGCGCACCCTTTTCATTGCCTCTTCAATCTCCTTTTGTGCCGCCTCTGAACTCTTCGCCTGCGGCTTTACAATCGCATTATTCGAATGATTAATTCTGTGCATTAAAATAATTTAATAAAAATGTCAAAAAATAAGAATTGAGATTTTACTTTAAGGGTCTTCCTCCAAAAATGACGCCATTATATTGTAATGCATTAGCGACTGATGATTGATCAGTAAACTCCACGAAAGCGAATCGTGTCGGTTGTGTTTCGTCCCCCGCCATACGTACGTACTTTACCTCTCCGATTTGATTAAAGAACTTCAAAAGCTGTTCTGCCGATGTCTAAACATATATTCACTAAACATATATTCATTAAAAGCACAGCATACCGCTGAATCCAAATTTCCGACATAAACGGTCCTTCTGATTTCTTCGATTTTTGTTGGATCCATATTCGCAGGGAGCGGAGGATATTGAGAAAGTCCGAGAGCCGTTAATCGCGGGTCAATTGTGGTAATCACCTGAGCACCCCCGACTCCGGTCACCTTAAATTACACGATTTAATTAATATTTTATCTTTAGATAATGATCGTATCATGTTAATATGAACCCACCACTTGACTCACTACACCATTGTTGCTTCCACCACCATGTCCACCTCCACTATTCGCGAGTGCCAAAGCTGTGGCCGCATCCGGAATTTTTCCTATAAATTTATTTTAATTCTTTGTTATTTATTAATTATTCACAAAATATTTATTAAATTCTAATATTAAAGACAATTACCATCAGTAACGGGTGTTACAATGAGTGCTCTGTCGACGAAAACGACATTTGTCAGGTGCTGTGCGACTCCGACACTCCATGACTCTGCATACCGTACGTAACACACACGTGATGCCGGTTGAAGCGGTGAATCCCTTTTATATTTCAAATAAAAGTTTAGAATTTTAATGTATTATTTAAATGTAATTAAACGGTGCTCTTTCATAATGACCCGAGAGTTATAATGAGCGTATTTTATAAATCGTATAATTGTAATATCATATTAAATTCCATATTAAAATACATGAATATTTTTTAATTAAATGTATTCATGCTTTACGTGAATATACATATGTTAAACTTTATACACGTGCATAGTTAATACTTATAAATAATGTATCATTTAAGTTTTTTTATATTTTAGTAAATACCACTTTTAAGTACAATCGTAGCAGTTTCATAAGAGCATAGCGTCATGCTGCTACTCTCTTATGAAAATGCCTCTAATGCATGTGTGCAAAAGTAATTGCAATTATTATAAAATTATATTTAATTTTTAATATTTATAAAAAAATATATAAAAAATGTTAAAAATGACAAAAATACAGTATGAATACTGTTATAGTATTACTGACATTATGCACAGTTAAGCATCATAGTATATGATCAGTAATACTTTTAAAATATAATGCGATGTAAATTTAAAGGTATATGTTAAACAGTGTTTAATAAGAATTTTCCGAAAAAGTTAATAACCGAATTCAATGCATTCGCTATTTAAACATATCGATATACCGATATACGCCGATCGGCATTTTAAAGCTGACATATCATTAAACATCATTAAATAATGAGATAAATGTAATGTTAATATAAACATGCGTGTGTCTTACGATATCACTCTCAATATAATTCTCGGTACAAATGGCAGAGTTCCGATTTAAGACAAATTAATAGGGTATTAACTCAGAGGGGTAAAGAGCGATTTCCTTAATATGCCCCAAAAAACCGAATAAAGTGCTCATCTGTTCATTTGTGGCGTTCGGAGCGATGTTTGTCACTCGAATCACACTGTGCTCACCCATCGCTTCACTCTCTTCACATACACACTCTCATCTCTTTCATTAATCGCATTTTTAATTAATAATTTATTTTCAATTTTATCGTTAAATCCTTATTCTATGTTATGATTTTCATTCATTAATTATAAATGCGGTGTCATTTCACATAAATAACGTCATTTAATATATATTTAAATTTAAAATATTTTTATTTTTATCATATAATTTATATTATAATAATATGAATGAAAAAAATGGGGAAATTTTTAATTAATTTTTAAATCATGTAATTATTTGAAAATATTTTTTTGTAATAATTTAATATAATGAATGAGAATACACAGAATTGTATTGTGACGAATCAATAACGGGGGACAAAAAAGGGGAAAACATAATAATATCCAATGATTAAATGCTGAGTAATACTCACTGAGTCCGTACAACAATGTTGTCATGTGTTAAGCATATATGCATTATTATTATAACGGTGTGTTAATAGTTTAGTCCCGTGAAGTAATGAGTATGGGTTTAGTGTATACACTGTTTCTTTAGGGAAATATTCTATGGTTATTGCGTGACGGATATAAACAAAAAACGGGCCCATCATTAATAAATATTTGACTTTTATTTTAACGTAATATTTTAAAATTAAATTTGAAATTCAATTGAATCGTAATTTTGAAATTCATAAAAAGAGAAATGTCAGAAAAGAAACGATTAATCGCGTCATTTATTCATTTTTTGGTCGAAGAACATGAACGCGATGATTTAACGCCCGATGCTAAAGAGAGTTTAGAGGGTACGGTATATACAGTGTTTTGTATGATATGTTAATGATGATTGTATTTCGATGATTCAGTGGCGATGCAATGCTTAGAGAGTGCGTATGACATTAATCCCATCGATGAGAGTCTTCAATCATCACAAAAACTTTTGGACATATTTACGAACGCAGTAAAAGGAGAGGTGAGTTTTACATGAAAAATCGCATTTAATAATGAATTAAAAAACAGACATCAGCAAAAAGAGAGTCTAAACCTGTGTCTGAAAGCGCTAAAGCGGAGGCCGAAAGACTCAAAAATGAGGGGAATAATTTAATGAAAAATGAACTGTTTAAAGACGCTCTGCAGTGTTACACTAAAGCCATTGAAATCGATGATTCTAATGCTGTTTATTACTGTAATCGGTAAATATGAATGCATTTTTATCGTTTATGATATACAAATAATCGCTCATTTTAGAGCGGCCGCACACAGCAAACTCAATGAGCATAGTTTAGCATTAGACGATTGCAAAAGAGCCATTAATTGTGATGCTAATTACGGTAAAGCCTATGGTCGCATGGGATTGGCATATGCATCTATGAACGATCACCGACGGGCACGGGACTGTTATAAGAAAGCGTGTGAATTGGAACCTCAAAATGAGGGATATCAAAACAATTTGAGGATCGCCGAAGAGAAAATGGCAGAGGTATTTTATAGTATTTAATAGTTGAGTTACAATTTAATTGTAATGTTTTAATGTAAAGCAATCGGCTAATCCTTTCGGCGCTATGGGATCTATGGGATCACCTTTTGATATTACATCGATATTTTCGAATCCCTCTCTTATGAATATGGCCACGCAAATGATGTCGAATCCCGCGATGCAAAACCTGTAATACTAAAGCATTATTAAACTTTATAATTATTCCGTATTTTTAGTATGAGCGGATTAATGTCTAATACATTCGGCGGTCCTATGGGTGCTGAGTCTGCCGGTTCCGGGAGCACCGGAAGTAACGAAAGAGGAACAAATGAAGGAATTCCACCGCCGGGAATCGAATCTCTTCTTCAGGCGTATGAAACGTTATTTTATATAAAACATAATTAATGCATATAATTTAATAGCGGTCAACAAATAGCTGCACAAATGCAGGCCGCAAATCCCGAATTAATTGAACAGCTGAGATCAGCAATGACCGGCGGTACATCAAATTCAACCGAAGGTGATAATAGACCACCACAGCCACCGAAATCAGAAGAAAATTAATTTAAATTTTTATTATATATTAAACATCATAGTTTTACATGAAATATATTGATATGCTTTAATATTGTTTTGATATTAATATTAAATTAATTATTAGTTAATTCATCCTCAACATAAACATGCGCCATTTCATCGAATTCATAATTAAGATTCGATGCGTCTGTAATTTTAATGCGCGGTAATGACTGCAGACCCATTTTAATGGCATATGCTGTAATATCAAAAAAAGTAGATGATGATGGTTCCAATTTTCCTAAACAATATCCCGATATTCCCAACCAAAGTATTGTCTTTTTTGTATCTAAATTATTAAAGCATACCAAAGGTTCAATCGTACGATCGCTAAAATATAATAATTTAAATTAAACATTATTTATAATAATTTAATTGAAAATATGATTATGATACATACGAACAGTTAAAGATACGAAATGTTATATTGAATTTTGTTTTACATTTAACTTTTCCCGGAATTTTTTCGATCGTAAGTTTTATGTCTCCATACGATGGTGCCTGAAAATTTTATTTTTAATAATAAATTTAAATGTAATAAATTATTTAATTGACCATTCTTTCCAATTGTGATGTCTGTAAATGTCCCTTTTCGCCGATTCCCGATAACCAAATAATGTCCAATTTACCGATCGCAGTCACATTCTTAAACGCTTTTGAATTATGTTTAAATTCTGATTTTGGTTTTAAACAAAACAGATACTGACGGCACTCCTGAGGATTGAATCGGTTCGTTTTACCGAAAACCCATTGCTCTGTACCATCATCATGTTTCACTGTATTAAGAGCATTCATCTCAAAATATCCCGACGGTTCCAGCACCACATTCTCTAAGAATATGGGTGTCGATGTCAGGTTCTGAAGTAACGCCTCTAAATAAACTTCGTCATTCTATCATTTTATAAATATAAAAAGTTTTTAATTAATAAATCATAATTCAATTGAAAAATGCTCACTGTGTAATCCTTAATTTTTATGAAAAATATGAAAATCCAAATAAATCATGCATTATATAAAATAAAAACGCCAAAAATTAGTAAATAAAGAAATAGAAAAATTAAAATTAAAAAATAAATATGTATTTATATGTAATATGATTATAATAAAACTTTAAATAAAAATCATTACATTCGGATATAATACGTGTATATTATATTGTTACATTCATATTTAATATTAGATGTATATATGTATATTTTACGATAAACTCATCCCTAAAACTAAACTAAACTTTCATATGATTAATTTAAAAATAGGGATGGAAAAATATATATTTTACAGAATGATGCAAAAACCTGTTTAATAATTAAAAATCGATTTTATATTTTAATTTCTATTACATAATTACTAAATTTAAATGCTCAAATATATTGAAACTAATATTTTGATAATGAAAATATTTAATTTTAATATTATTTACCTCTGCATTATAGAATTTCGTTTTCACGTCTAAGGGCTTAAAAACTTGAAATTTAAAAAATTTTCTGAAACAATGTTTTTCCGAATTATTATAATTGACGGTGCATATTAATCTATAATATTAGAAAATTAAATTAATAATCATACATATACCCTGTGTTTGTTGGGGTACCCACAAAATAAAATTGCGATTATTCTAAAAGTATAAGGAATTTTTGGGAAATTT
>JAQIXB010000634.1:0-15434 GCA_034697405.1 Mesoplophora pulchra | reverse complement strand
TCATGAATTTTATGCGCTGATAATATACGGCATTAAAAGTTTATTCTAAAAATATATTTAAAATAAAATTCAATAAAAATTTAGAACAATAATATCATCATCATAATTCAATAGTTTTAAATTTAAATATAAATATTTTTTTAAAAAATATATTTTTTTAAAATTTAACGTTAATATAAATTTTGTTTTATATTATTATATAATCCTCAAATATATAATTAAATATATAAATATAATGCAAAACTATAGATGTATTTTTCTTTTTATATATACACTTAAATCACATTTTTGTTTACGATTATATCATATTATATTTTATGAAAATTTAAATGATTTTTAAAAATGATGGAAAAGTATTGATGCACTTTTGGTTAGTGATGGAACTGGTGACGGTACTAGTGCTAGTACTAGTACTAGTGCTAGCGATGGTGTTAACGTCCTATTAACAATTGATTCAAAAGAATTTTCCATTTTTAATATGTTAATGCATAATGCATAAAAATCGTGAAAAAATTTGTTCACTGAAACTTTAACGTTAACTATAACTATTGCTATTACTATTACTATTACTATTACTATATCACGACGATTCATTTTATGCGCGATTCACTTTCTCATCATCATACTCTCATCCATAGTTATACTTTTGAAATGAAAAAAATGCGCACATTACTTAATAGCACTTACATTTTCATACAATTTAATACTATGCTCTTCACTAGTCTTTGCAACTAAAGACTACTAGCATCAAACACTGCTTCGCCATCACTTTACTTTACTGATTGAATTTTGAGAGTGCCATTACTTATATAAGTAAGCAACTCACTACAATAAGCTAGTACCATTGCTAGTATATATGAAAAGTAAAATGCTGCTTATTTCACGCGTGTCTCCCAAAATGTATTTTGACTAATTTGCAAGTGGTGATGTCGACAAAAAATTTAGCATAAAAGCATAGTTGTACTACAATTGTACTAGTGTTCTACTAGTAAGCTAAATTCTACGTTTAGGGCATGTACCAATATTTTACTATATTGCTAGTAAATATGCATTTTGATAGAGGGGCATTTTGTCGCCTGTCACATTTGAAGTAAAGTGAATTTGCTTTTCCCCAAATCACTACACCACTGTTACTAGTAACACTAGTACTAGTTTATGTAAAGTAAAAGTCACTGCTTTTTTCAAAAAAACCTTTGCATTTTACATAAGCATAACAAATAAGCATTACATAAGCATCATCATCATGTGCCTTTGGTTTGTACTAGTTTGCACTATTTTATATATGTACTTAAATATACATGAATTTTGACAGCGTTCTAAAAATGTGTTAAATATTAGTCGTTTCACGGTTCAGCAATTGATTCCTATTTCTATTCGACAATAATAGTTTCTCTCACACTCTCTCTCCGAGTTTTTGCTAGTTTTGCTAGTTTACGTCCATACCCATTTATAATAATAATTCACTTTCGTCCATAACTTTTATAGCGTGTATTATTTTGTCACTATAAATGTGCTTTTATTTGTGTTTCCATTTATAACTTATTTTTTGAACATATACTAACAGAATAACTAAAAAAATCATATATAAAATTCCATTATTATTAACACGGGTGATTGTGAATGAATAAAATCACTTTTTATTACTCTTTTATAATATATAATTTTTTAAAAGACATATATTATTATATATTAATATATTATAAATTTATTATATAAATATATAATATAAAAATGCATTTATTTCATTTCATTTATTTTATTATATATTTATTTATCATTTAATGACACATGAAATTATATTTAATTTTTATTTTAATTTTATTTTTTATTATAATTTTTAAGATTTATTTTTTAAAAAATGTTAATAATGAATAATTGGAAATGCACGGTCATGATACTTAAGAATTAAAAAATATAAATGTAACATTTATGATTCGATAATAAAAATGAAAATAAAATTTTAATTAATTTTTTATTTTTTAAAAAATTAATTAAAATATTTATGTTAAAAATGCTTTTAATTTTAATATAAATTTAAATGAAATTTATTTATATAATGATTTAATGCTTTGAATTTAGTAAATAAAAAAGAAAATTAATGTCACAATGACTTTATTTTTAAATTAACAATAATTTAACTCAGATATTTACATGTGATTCACCATTTAGTAATTTATTTTATTTTTCGTGTATTTTTGTGATCATCATGATACTAACTAACTAATAGTAAAGCTAACTAATACTGGAAACTAGTGGCAACTAGCAAAACTAACTAAATCGCGCAATTCTATCCTATTTGCTATTCAATGCAATTCCATGCTATTCCATGATATGCTTTGCAATGATGCTACTGATTACATCTCTCTTTTTGTACTAAAAACTACTATAAGAGAGAACTAGCAGAGGAACATTTTCTTATTCAAAAGTTAACTTAAGTTAAGTTTTTGTGTGATATAATGACGAATATACGAATATCACAGCAGTATGCACACTACTTGCATATATACTAAAAGCTTATAAAGGCAGCATTGATACTACTACTAGTACTAGTAATAGTACGATCGTTTTATTGGTTTCTTTTGATTCGCTTTTCCCAAAAATGCTGAGCACTGAGCAATGAATTTGATTTAGATTTATGACCCATACTTTGGTGGTCCCATGAATGCGATATCCTATCGATCTGTGCCGTTCTGTGCATGATAATAATATAGCTATGCACATTTATACTAGTACTAGTACTAGTATTTTATCTTATATATATTATATATATATATCCACTATGTCATGCTATGTTATGCTGTTATGCTATTTAATGCTTTTCACTCCTTTTTTCATATGAATTTTTGTCAAAGGATTTTTTAGTTTTTCCATTTTTTATCACACACATAAACTAGTAACTAGTTATGTACTTAGTTTATTGCATTTATTACTTTTATTTTTAATAATTATTATTACTTTTATAGTTAGTTTATGATAATTTTTTTTATTTTTAAAATTTTTCAAAAATAATTTAAAAGTGTTCTGTGCTTTTAAAATATTCATAAATATTATCATATCATTAATGTTATAGTTAATGTTAGTTAATGTAAAAGTATATATATGGGGATACACTATAATCATAATCAACTACATTAATCCGATAGGGAAATAGATAAAAAATATTATGGGGGAATGAATGCTAGTACTAGTAGGTATTAGTAGATGAGATGGATCCCTATTTATGTGAACTATTCCTATTGACTATTGAACAAGTGGTGGGGAAAGCGTTTCATCTTATCTTTTATATAACACTTTAGTATTTTCATTGGTCCCCTGAGAAACCATCTGTCAAAAAGTTGAACCATTTTTGCTAGTATTTGCTAGTATATAATATTAGTAGAGATGATGCTTGAAAATGTATCTTATAATAGGCCATGGAATGGTGCAATGCCTATCACTTTACACTTTTTTGTAGATTTATCCCTATGAAAGTGCCTCATGAGAGTGGCGTCTCAACTCTCATATCGTGTATTATATGTCATATAAACTATAACTTTACTATTACTTTTGCTATTACTATTGCTATTACTGTATGAATTCATAAGAAGAATATCACACTCTGCTTTTCACGTCCTTTCTGTGCATCCCCCCATAGTTATAGTAATTTTAGGCTGTGTTAGTCGTACACTCACATTCACTACACATTCACTAGTGCTCGAATTCGCTAGTAATTGCAATCGTTATGGTCATAGTGTGTGTGTGTATAGTCTTTTTCAGTTTTGAGAGCGCATAAAATAGTGAGAGAAAAATATAAAAAATTACAATGGTATTTATCTTAGGTTAGGATCGAAAAAATGACATACTATGTGCTTGTTATGTGTGTGCCTTGTTTATGCCCACTCTCTACTATTGCCTGTACTAATGCTAGTACATGTGCTATTTTATACCATAGTATATTTTGTGGAAATATTTTTATATATTTTATACGTAATATCGTATTAACCGTATGTACTATGAGCGAACGTGTGATGATGCTTTATGATGAAAGTACAGAAAATTGAGAGTGTAAAAGAATAGAATAAAAAAGAAAAAAATAGCATTTTCTGCATCAATGAATCAGACTCTACTTTTATAGTTTATATATACTATGAAAGTATACTATGAATGTACCAATAGTATATATACTGTAAAAATGACCATTTCAAAAGAAATTTTCTTTCCTATGAAATTGAGGGATAAAAATATATGAAGACATAGTTTGCGGTGTTTTACTATCACTACTGTTACTAGTGCTATTGCCAATGTTAGTAGTCCTTCACTAATATTTTATTTGAACGGTTTTAAAAATTGTTATTCCCGCTCAGTTGAGAAAATGGCAATGATTTGGTTTACCCCATATAATGGTTTTCACATCAAATTTTACTTTTAACAAAATACTAGATATTAGTCAACATCGCTATTAGATATGACTTTAAATTTAAACTCAATTTTAGTTTCGATTTAAAGTTAAAAATGTTAGGGGCGGGAAAATGGCATTTTAAATTTTGACATAATACTAAACATCAATAGTATTATGATATGATATAATACTGGAAATATACTATTACCATATGATGAGGGAAGTTTGAGAGGGCTATGGCTATATCTATTACTGTTACAGTTGTTATTTCTATTGCTATTGCTAGTTGACTTCACTTGAAATTGAATTAAAATCACTGTTGCTCTTTTCTAAAACGCTATCTAATTTTTAAAATATATACATGCACAAATACTAGTACACATATACGTACTAGTCTACGTTCTAGTTTACATACATGCATAGAATACAATGTATATGCATATGTAGAACAATATGATAATCCTGTGCCTGATTTTTCTGGAGATTGCACATGCATTTCTAATTTTATTGTGGCTTTATATATCTGCATTTAGTTAGCTCATGTTAGTATATGTTAGTGTATGCGAATGACATGCTATTGTATGGCTCTCAGCAGGGGTCAGTCATCTGCTATAAGGGACTACAATGATTCGAGCCCCAAAACAAATGTGCTTTGAGAGAGTATAGCGAGAGTTTGAGCTAAATATAAGTTATATAATATAACATATATTAGGATGAGGAATATTATGTGCAATATATAGAGCGACTTTTCATACTAATACTAGTACTAGTGGGTTTGGTTCAAAATGGGGGAGGAACGGGTGGGGAATGACATTATTTTGTATGTATCTTTGACAGGATTGTGATAGGAATGCGAACATATAATATTAGCAGAGAATGGAGAGAGAATAGAGAGAGAAAGACTATGAAATGCTAGTAAAATGCAAGTGAAATACTAGAGAGAGAATGAGAGAAACTATTGAAACAGGGAATAGTGATAGTGTTGTGAAAAATTCATTACATCGGCGTTGATATTGACGCCATCCTTAGTGTAACTTTTATTATTAAAAAATGAATATGTGTGACTCTCAAAAAGATCACACTTTCACTTTAAGTATTACTATTACCATCGCTATTACCATCACTATTACTTTTGATTCTGACTTTTTTCGGGCGTTATTTTTTTATTTCATCGGTACAATTTTATATATGAATTTTATACGCGTAAAACCATATTTTTATTATTACTATAACTATTACTGAAAAGAGAACATACTAGAAAAATATTGAAAGGACTACACTATTACTAATAGTACACTACTAGTAGATTCGGGATGTAATATTATATTTTGACTGTGGAGAACAGGTTGTGCCTTTTTGATGATATGTCATCCGACATTAGAAGGGGAATAACATCTGCTGTTAGATGTGATTCTTTGCTAGTTTATATATATTTCGTTTTTTCCAATGCCATCAAGTACACTGCACTATGTGTGTATACTAGTACTAGTATATGTGTGTTTAATAATGATAACATCTGATATTATTGAATGAAACAATTGCAAAATGAGAGACGATGTGAGATTTCACCGCTGTTCAATATTGTTTTTCACTTTATATACGTATACATATAAACTTATAACAACTTGCAATATACTAGCAGTATTAGAACAAGAACTAGCACTTGCACATGTACTAGTATTTTCTAATTAAAAGTTTATCCAAATGTTTCAACTTTTAACACATTTATTCATATTCTATTCCATTCGCGTGTTTTATCATATGACGTGCGTGTGTCTCTTTATAAAAGGATATTACATTTTTAGAAAGAAAAGAATGAACGAAACTTTTTCCATACTTTAGTATACTTTAGTTTAGTATATTTTAGTATATTATTTTAGTTTATATCACTTCACTTTAGTTTTCTATCCCCTGAAATATATAATCGCCCCCATTTTTACATTTTCCATTTTACAGCTCAACACACTGTATATAGAGTTTTGTGTGTGTGTGTGTACACTAGTTTTAGTTAAGTTATACTAAGTAATACTAAGTTATACTGAGTTTATTTATATTGAGCTTTAAAATATGTCCAAAAATTTGAAGGGAAAATGTTGAACATGTGCCAATAGCAAAAGTGAGATTCGAAATCAAATATCTTCAGACGCATTTTTATCATTATATCAATTCACTATGTTCATCATTGAAAAAACGCCATTATATATCTCCTAAAATATAATACGCGTATATATTATACTTATATATTATACTTTACTCTTCTCTCTCTTACAAAGCAGTATACTCGCACTACCATGATATACTAGCGAGCACTAGTATACTAGTGCCGTATAAATATATTAAATATATTCTCTTTATAAAAGTAATATGAAAGAGAGTTAAATACGGCACGTCGTGAACGCCGACAGCGTTTTTATACTTATATTAGAAAGTATGGCCTTTGATGCAACATTCTCAATTTTGATGGAGATACTATTATACCAGTATTATACTAGTGTGCACTAGCAATACACTTCTCTAGTATATTATACCATTTCTTCATCATCTTCTTTGCATTTAATCTTAAGTTTTTACTCTTTGCGTGTGTGTGTGTTGGTGTATGTGATATTTAATGGTATATATACTATGGTGTATATATATATATGAATCTGTTTATATGCTTATGATGGTATTTTTTATAATAGTTGTAGTATATGCACACTAGTATATACTAGTATATATGCATTTTGAATGAATGTCGGTTTTTTATAATATTCGCCTAAATTAAAAGAATGGAATGAAATGGCATTTTTTCTCTCGAATATGGTATAAGGAATCGCCCATTTACTTATTTAGTATGCAGGTTATGGTGTATGAGTCTCTTCCCTGCAGTGATCGGCTTCGCAAATGGGCGATGCGATGTGCTGAATTACCAATGAGAGTACCATGATGATAAAGCTCTACTCTTTAATCTAAAAACTAAGATATATATACATATATAGTATATACACTAACATATACTAGCACATTCACATACACTAGTATATGCATGTGTATGTGTGTGTGCATTCAGATAAAGGCAGTGATATGACGATTTTTTATTTTTTATTTCACTGAACCCATACCCATCTTAGTCTTTCATTTGGATGTTTCTAAAATTCATCTCTCATTAGTTATTGTTTTCAATTACTATATGCTGCTGTTATCTAAGTATATATTATAATAATAAATACTAGCTCTAGTATATGTGTCTATGTGTCTAATAGTAATACTAGTAAGAACGGTAGGAAGTCATTCTCCCTTATCTCTTGAGCTGTTTTTGAATTTTTTCGAAAGTCTATTGTCACATTCTCAGTGTTTTATAATCATCGTATATGATTATATAATATGTCTATGGAAAAGTGAATTCTCTTTGTTACTATTTAATTTATATATACTAGTATATATAAATTAAATATATATATATACTTGTTAATATTTATATATTTTTATTTAATACTTATATACGACGATTAAAATTTAATGCTTTTAATAATAATATTATTTATTTATTCCTTTTATTCTATTGCGATATATTTTTAATGCACAAGTACTAGTGCTAGTATTTCTACGTATTCATTTTGATTTTGATTTTATTTTTACACAAAATACTTTTAACAATGTGAGTGCATAGCCATCTATAACATGGTGAATATAAATATAAGAAATAAATATATGATATTCTTTTTCTTCACATATCATTACCGCAATTTATGTCTCTGCACACAATACTCATCCCTCTTTTAGTTCACCATAGTATCCTTCGCTTATGTCTGTGCATAGAATAACATAGACTTTTGTCTATGTCTATGTCCACAAATTCCAAAAGCATCATCATCATCATCATCTCTAAAAAAAGTTGACTCTGAAAACGTCACATGATTTATATTTCGCGCCTTTCCCCATACATCTCTTTCCGCATATACACATACATCGATTATAATACAAATTTCTTCTTTCATTTCGTTTTGTTAAATGCATAATACAGCGAAACCCCTATGAACGCATCTTTTTCATATTACTTTTGAGCATTAAGAATGGGCATAGAATTTATTATAAAAAATTTATTTCATTTTCACAGAGTTAACATTATCCTCTTAAATGATGAAAGCACTCACACAGAGATAGATTTATAGTGAATGTCTTATTAAAGAGGTTTGACTGTATGTTCTCAAAATACAATGTCCGTCGGAAGATGAACGGCTCTTCTGACAGAAGAGGGTGCATTTACCTCAAAATGCATTGACTGTGTGTGGCAATGAATCTTTTGGACGTTTTTCATTTTCGTGCTGTGATTTTTATAATAAAAAACTAAAAAAATATAAATTTTCAGCGATTTCTATGATGAGAATTTATTTCGAATTTTAATGATTTTTTTCCATTCTATGAAAATGCCTGAGGTCATTATAGTGTTAGTCCTATTGCTAGTGATACATGTACACCTTAGTATTATTGCATTAGTTAATGTACTATATATGTATACGAAATATAAATAGCAAATACATAGCTAATTCTAGTAAAATACTAGTATTTCTTAAGTCATAAATGATATAATTTTGCAATAAATTTGTCCATTGATCATTAACACATTATTGATATTTTATTACCATTGAATTTTATTAAATATTTAACATAATAAATGTTTATATAAAAATATAAATTTTTACATATATATTTTGATTGAATTTTATATGATTTTTGAGCGCATATATTTATATATATATTATATTATATTATATTATATATTATAATGCGATATTAAATCGTACGTGCGAATGACACACCTCAATGCTAACGTTATAAGGGGGAGGGTATCGTAATGATGTGATACTTATGTGCGGATATTATTACATTGAATATACAAAATTTAATGTTAGTAAACGCTAGTAAATGTTAGTAAATGTATAATATAATATACAATATATGTGTATATGTAATAATATAAATTCTATTCTCTTTATATTTATATGATATACTTATATACTTTAATGATTGCTTCAAGTTATTGGAGCCCATGCACTATTATGCTATTACTATTACTATTATACATACATAAAATAGTAGTAATATTACTATTCTATTAGAGTTATACTCTCATATGCTTTTAGTATGTGTGCATTTTGCAAAAATGTGAAGTGTGAACATGAATGGCATAGTTATATATTTGTATAATAATGATTGTATATATTAATACTGTTACGTATTGAACCAAACAAGGTATAAACGCCCACCAATAACTAGTTATATATATTTATATCCATTGCTGCTAGTTGGCACGCAACTTGGACATTAAGTCAAATTTTCACGGGGGTATTACCATTTTATAGCCCCTTTTTTCATAACTTTTTCCATACTATGCATACATTGCATAGTATTCGATGGTATTCTCTGAGAATAATCAAATTCGCAAATAGTTTTGCATCGACGCATATATTTATAATGCATATACTAGTATATGTTAGTATATATTTATATATTGCACGACACACGCTTTTGTATAAAGAGATAAGAGTTTTAAGCAAAAAGTTTTATCACTTTAATGTTTGTATTGTTAATTTCGATTGCTTTATACTATCATATCATACGTAGTATATGCAGTATATATGCTTGTGTGTGCTAGTATGTGCTAGTATGCTTATATGAAATGAAAGTTTAACTTTAATTTTAACTATAACTAGTTTAGCTTTAGCTTTAAACAGAGATGATGTTTCACTAATCAATTTTATATCGATCAAAATGCTCTCCAATAGTGAGCCGTCTATTACTATTCTAATACTAGTTAAAGTCAAATGAAAAGCAAAAGTTACTCTTTTACTATAAAATAGTACGAACGGATTAACAATTAACGCATAAAATAAAAGCGGCATATATATATTTATATATAATATAAGTATATAGCTATAGTTAGAGAGATATACAATACATATACATATACATAGACATACATATATTCATGCATGTTTGGTATAAATTACTAGTGAACACTAGTGAATACTATTGAAACTCAAAGTAAATCGATATCACAGCTCTGCTTTAAAAAGCTTTGTTATTCATTATTACATTATATGAGTCATAAGCATAGCATTTTTGTGCACAGCTCCTGTTTTATGAATAAATTGATCATAGAGAATTTCAATATAAAATGTGTGCACTTTTCACTGCAGTGCATGAAACCACTGCAGGGCAGTGCCATCATATCAATGTATTAGTATATATGTACTAATATTATACATTATATACTATGATAGAATATATTTGTTCCATTCTCATAACCATTTTCAATTCCATTGCCATTCACACATATTTTATATATACATATATATTGAAATGCATAGCATTAGTTTCTTATGCAATTCTCTTACTACGATTGGGAAAACTTTACTTTCCTCTGTTACTAGTTTATGTTAGTGCAATACCATACTATTTCATAGTGAATAAAGCATCGTTTGTAATCGATACTCTCTGCATTGGAATGTCAATTGGATTACATTCAAACATTTCACTATGACACTGTACTGTACTCCTTTCAAAATGAATTGCAGAGAAAAGTTGAGCCCCTTAGTACTAGTACCTAGTACTAGGCCATAGCACTCTCTCGTAATAGTGAATGAGAAAACTCTTACTTTTACTTTTACTCAAATTACTTTTTTTTCGTTATCATACTTTCAATCCCATCGTCTCTATTTCCCCTCTTATTCACTAGTATTCACTAGTACTACTAGTGAGCATCTAGTGAGCATCTCAACATGACTCTTTCATATGCTGAACCTTTCTCTTGAGTGTGATTTACCAGCTCTCTCTATTCTATTCTATTCCATTCCTGATTCTTATTCCACCATTTACTAGTTACTTTTATGCCTACTAGAATTTTATGCCTGCACTAGTAAATGTTAGTATTTATCTGCAATCCTATCATAGTTATCAGGTATCTGTTTCATGCATTTGAGTATTATGCTGTAAGAAAATGGCATATCTTCAAATGAAAATGCTCATAAAAAATCCCAAAGTATCTCTATTGCTATTTTCTCTCAGTTAAGGAGATTTGCCTGAAGTCATCCGCGAGATATTACTATTACTATTACTATTACTTGTTACAGTTACTACCACCAATGCTAGTATTTGCCATTTTCTTTTTTTCTTTCATTTCGTCTCTTTCCTTTCACTGTCTTCACACACATTCACTAAAAAAGGCATTCACTTTCAAATGTGAGTGCTTTCAAATGGTAATTGCATTTTCCCATTATTATATCATGACGCATATATGATGAGCATTCAATTATATTATAGTTTTATCCATACATAGTTTACCATAGTTATTATTATTATTTTATTATTATTATTATTATCGCCATTAATTCGGAGACACTTTATTTTTGAGAAAATATCATACTCTAATTATTAATATTACATTATTTTATTATTTATGACTATACACATGCACTTTTACTTCACATTTATATATTAATTTTTTAAAAAAATTAATATTTTTTGAATCATTGAAATTGAACTATGATTATGCATTATATTTGAGTGTGCATTTTTCGTTCAGACTCATTTATAGTAAATATTCATGTCTGTCAAATGGTGAGTGAATAAAATAGCATTACTGATGATAGTAAAATAGTAGAGGTCTACAGGTATCATTAACGTGATATATTATTGTTCTGTGCTATTTACTTGCATTTTACTAGCAGTGGCCGTGTGTATTTTGCAGCCGCGTAAAATATAACTATAAATATAACTATGGTTATAGTTACTATTCTTACCGATGGCGTTTGTGATGCCAGAAAAAGAGTGTGATATTGTGATACATGTTCCTTAACGAACGAAGAGAGGGGAGTGAAAGGGGCATGTAAACTAAAGGATATACTAGCAGATATATTATTTTAGTAGACATGCGATGGCACGGCTCGTGCCTTGTTCTTTGGTGCTTGAAATTCAGACTTTCATCTCAACTATGCCTGTATGGTGATGAAGGATTAAATGAGGTGGAAGCAAAGATTGCTGCTTTTCCCTTACAATACTATTGCTAGTTGTATTGGTACTAGTTGGCCCTGTGTGTCTTGTACTAGCATTAAGTTTCCCTGTAATAAGTTAAATGATGATGAACAGTATCCAGCGATTCATGGATGGATGCATCATTCATCCATTGTCCATGCTATGGACGGAGAAAAGGATAATGCGTACATCCATTGCATGGACAACATTCGCATGTTGTCTATGGATGGATGCATCATCACTCCGCATATAGCAATAGCAATCATACTCTAATAGCAATACACTAACATCACTAGTATCACTCGTAATATTACCGAATACTAACAAATTCTAGAAATACTAAGAAATACTATAAATTCTTTTTCTTCGTTTTTATTCCATGATGCTGATGACACAGGCCCATCTGTGTGTGTTCCTGTCTTATTACCATGATCATGAAATTATCTTATAGTTGATGTTAGTTGATTTTAATGTATGTTTAGTGAACAGACGAATTAAGGTTGATTTTGATTGAAATGCATACAATATTATGGGCACATTATTACGTTTAATGCTTTACGATCGTCAAAATTGACATTTCAATGGCGAAACAAAAAACATAAATATATTTATAAATATATATTATAACACAATAATTATAATAATAAATATAATAATTATTATGTTATAATATATAATAATATATGTGCATAGATATTAAAAACACTTCCTCATGATTGTGATTCAATATAACATTAATCTTTATTTTAGATTTTTAATTTATTTTTTTTATTAAAAAATAAATATGTTAATTTTGAAATGCATTTTCATCAATAAAAAAACTAATTTATTATTTTATTTATTAACTAACATTTTAACATTAACTAATATTTTAGTATATTTAAAATATTATTTTTGAATGCATATAAACATTAGGGTCATACTAAATAATTAATACACATCACGCTAATAATTAATAACTCATTAATTTGGAGCGAATAATTTAAATATAATTTAATTTTTAATTATATATTAAAATATTTTGTAATTTATGTATTCATTTAAATTATAATTTAAAATTTATTTATTTATTAATTCATAATTTCTTTTATTATTATAATATTTAATATAATCATTGTATTAAATATAATAATACATTATATTAATATATCAAAAATATATTATAATATAATGTTTAATATAATATAATATAATATTTAAAATATAATATTTTAAAATATTAAAAAAGTTATATTATTTTAAAATGATGTCATATAATATAATATAATATATTAATATAATAATAATGTAATTTTCTTTTGTAATTTATCACACGTGAATCCTCCTGAGGTATATGCTGTCATTTTATGACACCATAGTCGTCCATCTTTAAAAGTTGAGATGATACCCGATAAATTTGGGTTAATATTACGACATCATTGGATATTATCATTAGTGACTGAGACTAGTATTAGTGTTAGTATTAGTGTGAGAGAGACTATGCTCATATATTTCCAGATGTAAAATATATTTCTCGGCCTAACTTTTTTCACATTATGTGCTGCATTCACACATTTACCATTTCCTATTACTTCCTTTAGTAATGATGGTATGTGCAAAACTTAAATCCAATAGAAAATACTATGCTATTCTATGCTCAAATTTCTTTAATGCAACATTTTGTTTCAATGGGGTTTTTAGTACACAGTTGACTTTTTTTTATTAAAAGTCCTAATATTATACTAGTTAAACGAGCATAGTTTCCACTGCTAGTACTAGCAGTAGTATATGGCACATTGTTATAGTGCATTTGGATTGAAATGAGAAAACTCATGTTTCTTCCCATTAAATGGGTTTTGCCATTTCTGTTTTCCCATTGACGTGTGTTGCATGCCTTTGCAAAAATCTGCCTCTCTTTTTCCTTTTGATTTATGACCAGCACTGGCACTAACACTAGTGCTGGTAACATTTCTTCTAGCATCTACTAGCAATATCACTATTGCCCAAATAGTATTCGGGCAGAATCCATTGGTCGTGTTTTTCTTAGTCTCCATGTGAGGGGGTGGATGTGGCGGAATGTGTATCATGTTATCACTTTCTATCGTATGCCTCTTTTTCTTCCTCTCTCTTTTTTGCTATTTAATGTCTCTCTGCTAGTTACGAGTACTAGCTACTAGTAGTCACCATTAATACTATACAGTTGTGGCACTTTTATTTATTACATTGCATCTCATTCTTCGTGAACCTCTTCTTCAATACCACTGATTGATTGATTAGTAAATTTTCCTCTTAAATGTGATATCACTTTCACTTGTACTAGTATCTGCTTCTACTGCTAGTATTTATTCCTATTTATTCCTTAGTATATTTCTCGTATTAATTCCGCATATTTCTTTCAATTTACTCGATATTACCATTAATTGAAATTGAAATTATTATATTATATAATCTCCACTTTATTCACTAGCACTAGAACTAGTACTAGCATTTGCACTGTTACCATCAATTTATTTATTCATTCATTCATTTATTCATTGCAATTTATTAATATCCTCATACTATACGTATATTTACTTTTAATTTATTTTTTTATTTTATTTTATCGTAAGAATTTTAAATGAAAATATTTTTTAAAAAAAAATAAAAAAATGATTTTTTCATTTAAAATGAAAAAAGAGTAAAATTTCAATATTATTATTATGATTAAATGTTTATTGAAAGAGAATGATCACAAAAAAATTAATTTAATTTACATTTAAAACCCCTCTTTTTTCATTTTTATTAAATTACACTCTTTGAATGTCATTATGTTAAGTTTATTGTTTTCTTTGAGCGCATATATAATACTCGTAATACTAGTAATAGTATATACTAGTAATAGTCATACTATAGTTATAGTGATTGTCATTTTCATCCTTTTATCATCTCTCAATTTTAGCCCTTTTTTGGCATTTAAAAATTTGAGTATGAATTTTTTGTCGTTTAAAGTACTTTTTAAGTGAATTTTTTTTATATAAAAAATATTCATTTTTATTCTTTACTATTATATTTTAAGGTCTATATG
>JAQIXB010000633.1:0-15438 GCA_034697405.1 Mesoplophora pulchra | reverse complement strand
AAATATCAATAAAATTAATTTTTTCGGTGTTTTTTATAAAATATAAAGGCAGTATTTACATATTAATTAATATTTATTATTATTATTATTATTATTTATTAATACAAAATTTTATTGAAATTGAAATTATAGAATATAGAATGTGAAATTATAGAGAGAGGTAAAAAATAATTAATTTTATATTTAATTTTATTTAATATGACTATAAAGTGACAAAATAATGTGTCATTTGTCATTTATTTTAAATTAAATGTTATTACTGTAAAACCTATAGTTACAGATTATAAAAATTTTAATAAAAAACTGTGAAACCTCTCTTAAGCGAACACCCATTTGCAACAGATTAGGTGTCCGTTTAAGAGAGGTTTCACAGTATTTTATTAAAATTTTTATTATATTGAATTTTATTAGAATTAAAAATGCACTTTTATTTGTATTTTTGACAAATGTGAAATTAGGAAATAAAATGGAGTATTTTTTATCATAAAGTCTATGGGAACGTTTTTTAAAGTATGTGAATGTGTGAATATAAAATGTGAATTAATTTCCCTATACTTTAACATTATTCCAAAGTGTGAAACTTTGGGATGTGAAATTATAGAGAGTTTACTGTATATGTATATTAACTAAATTATGCATTAATAAATTAACATATTGAAATTAGTTTAGAATAATTTTAAAGCAATTTTAAAGCTAAATTTTTGAATATTTTTAAAAATATTTTTTTTTAAAAAAACACTCAGACAGAAAAGGGAAAAAAGTATTTGTGCTTTGTTATGTTATTGATAAATATGGAAAAATATTTAGTTATTTTTGTGATATTTCTTATAATATAAAAGCAAAAAAAAACAATTTTAGACTCTTTATTAATAATCTTATAAAATACAATATATATAATAGGATCAGAGGTGAATCAATATTTAAATAAATAAAATGTAAGCATAATTATGAATTTTCCATTGAAATAAATGAATAAATTCATAATATTGTTTTGTCATATGCAAATGAATCATCATAATATTATGATGATGTTAATTTCCTCATTATGCTAAATTATTTTTGATTTATGAAAAAGCACCGTTTTCAATAATTGAATGGAATAATAATTTAATGGAAATTCTTTTATTTATAAATGAATGATATACTTTGATTATGATGATGTATTATTAGTATTTATATATTATTTATCGTGAGAATGTTCCCGCGATTTAAGAGCATATTTTCTATTTTAATGTTATCTATTTTTATATTTTAATGTTTTCTTTATGTATGTTTATAGTCACGTGAACAAAACGACGACATATGAGGACCCACGAAAAGATTTGGATGAAGACCCTCCGCCACTGCCACGAGATGTGGAACTTATTAGGGATTCACAGCTCGGATTTGGATTCGTCGCGGGATCGGAAAAACCCGTCATCGTACGATTCGTCAAAGAGGGTATGGCACCATTATCAACAAAAATAATAATCCTAAAGTTTAAAGTGCATCATACGATAATTATTTATCAGTTTTTTTACAATAATTTTAAATTCCGATAATTTTATTGATAAATATGTTATTTTATCTTTCGTAATATTATACAAAGTTTTTTCATATCTCAAAGTTTAAAGAAAAATTTATTTCTTAAATATCTATGTTATGATTCTCTAATCTCTTTTGCGTGTGATTACTTAAAATTTATGCATTAATGGCACTTTTAGTATAATGATTCTCTCATTTGTTAATTCAGAATATATTATACAATATCGATATGCTCAATACAATTTAAGTGAATTTTAAATTTTATGTTTAATATGTATATTTAAAAGTAAAATTTTCGTAATTATAAAGCAATTTATTGATGATTTTAAAAATAAATTTAAATTAAAATATGAAAATGCATAAATTTATTCATTTAAATGATTTAATTTAAAGAAATTTGGAATTTATGTGCTTTTTATTGAATTAAAATGATTTTTATATAATTTGATATTTTCATAGTGTCGATGCATAAAATAATGTATAAATAACTAAAGGGCGAACATAACATACTTAATTAAGCATTAACGAAAAAAAATATCACAGTTTAATATTACACAAAAATCAATAATCTGTCCCTTTTTTGTCTAATCCCTCGAATATATTGTACTTTTGTTGAATACTAACCTATACTTGCGATTTATTAGGATTATTATTTACTAAAAGGAACCACAGAATAAAATTGTGGTAATAAATCACGCATAATATTGTATTTTCTATTTATTAATATATAAAAATAGGAGGCCCGAGTGAAGGGAAACTACAGTCGGGGGACCAAATACTTAAGATTAATCGACATGATGTACTAAAGGCACCGCGAGAACATGTCATTGAATTGGTTAAGTAAGTACTGTATATATAATTAAATAGTATATTATATAGTATATTATATAACACACAATATTGACAATGACTTCATATTCATAGTGTATTTATTGCATTTTTTACATTCACAGGTCGTGTAAACATTCAGTAATTTTGACAGTATGTCAGCCGCATTCCAATAATGTAAGACCATACTTTAATTATATTATATATTTAATTTATTGAATTTAATATTGTGTTACATTTTTAAATTTATAACTAATATTGAATTACATTTTTTAGTCGACACGAAAATCAGCTCTTCTGACAGCAGCAAAAAAAGCGAAATTAAAATCGAATCCTTCACGTGTACGATTCGCTGAGGGGGTGGTCATTAGCGGGTCCCCTCTCTATTGCCCCTCCAATTTCGAGTCATGTGTTCCTTTTATCCCAAATGTACTAAAAGTCTTCCTCGAAAATGGTCAGACAAAAACTTTCAAATATGATAGCACCACCACAGTTCAGGTAAAATATTTCTAATTTTTTCGCCACGACTTTACTTAACCCTCTCTATAGATGAACACAGGAAAATAATTAATTACATACATAAATTACGTTTAAAATATATTTTACTTATTTCCTTACATAAGTATGTTAGGTTAGGTCTACGCTTAGCATGGTTAGGTAAAAAAGCATAAAAAGTAACTTTAATAATAAACATGGTTAGCTTGATGTGTAGGGTGCTCTTTGATTTGCATTTTACATCAATATATAGACGTAATTTATGTTCGTAATTATTTTCCTGTGTTCATCTATAAAGTGGGTTTAGTAAAGTCATACCATTTTTTTCTAAATTAATTAAACTGTGATTTTAATGTTTATTATCATTTATATTAAATTTTTGATTGAATATGATGAAATATTTTATCATATTTAATCAGAAACTTTCGAAAAATAAATATTTATTTAAATGTATACATTATATCCTATATCCATATGCTAATAAACGAATATATACATAATCATAGTGTTCTGTGAATTGTGATATTTTAACGAATGATTTATGTATAACTCTTTTTGTATATTTATGTTTAGGATGTGCTGAATTCACTTCAGGAAAAACTGTCGATCATATGTCCTCAGCATTTTAGTATGGTCTGTGAACATATCAAACCGATGCGCAGAAATAAACTAACGCTGCTGGACCCTAAAGATACACTTGCAAAAGTATGTACTATTTAATGTCAATAATCTTTACAGCTAAATGTGCACGAAAATTCTATTTAAAGAAATTTTATATTTCAAAATTTGTATGTTCTTTACTATTATTTTGAGGAACATTCTCATGAATGTTTCTAAAATGTATTAAAGAACATGTATTGACATTCTCACGATCGTTAACACTTTATATATACATCACAATGTTATTATATACTCAAACGATGTCCAAACATACTGATGCATGATTTGTTTGTAATGTTTGCAGATAGCGGCACGTCCGGGGGCTCATAACCTCAGATGCCTCTTTAGGGTCATGTTTGTGCCCACAGATGCATATGATTTACTAGAAAAGGACCCCGTTAGTTTTGAATACTTATATCAACAGTGTTGTAATGATGTGGTACAGGAACGATTCTCACCCGAAATAAAGTATGAAATCGCATTGCGTTTGGCCGCACTCCATTTACATGAACATGCTATGACTAGCAATAGCATGCTAAGCAATGGAAAAGTAAACTTAAAAATGATTGAACGCGAATGCGGTTTAGAATCTTTTATACCGTTCTCATTGCTCGAGTCAATGAAAAGGAAAGAGCTGCACAAACTCTTAAACCACTTTCTTAAGCAAAATCAACAGCTATGTCCCTCCGGTCAAAAGTCACTAACAGCACTTCAGGCTAAATTACACTATTTAAAGATCGTGAGTGATATTGCTAGTTATGGTGCAAAAATATTCTCCACAAATATTAAAGATTCGAGCGTTGAGTCTGCATTATTAATTAGTCCAAAATTTGGCGTTAGTCATATCAGCAGTATGCGCAATTCTCTTCCCATATCAATAGCAAAAATCGAAGACATTAAAAGTATTAAAGTGACAAAAGATGATGAATTATGTTATTGCGTTGAATTACATGTTAAGAATAATGATGATCCATCGGCAGATGCTTCTCCATTGAGCTTTAGTCTCGAGGATCGAGAGGCCGAAGAGTTCGTTTTAGTACTTCAGGGATATCACAAATTATATCAAATGAATGGGACCAAAACCGATAGCAAAGAATTGCCTGTATTTTGGGATATTTGTGAATCATGGTGGACTGACACTGGTGAGTGGACATTAATTGAATTTTTATTATATTATTTATACGATATTCTTATCCTAAATAATTACTTTTCACTGAAACGGTTATTATTTCTTTTCCTTAATGCTGCTTTTATTAGTGAAAAGGAAATTTATTTTTGGATCCGGTAAAATATTAGATCACTATTTTTACATTTATCATATATTTAATTATTTTATTATTAAATGTTTATATAACTTTTCAGCCCCGAGTTATTGCGGAATGCATAATGTTCTTGAATCTCAATGGAATTACATCCCAAATACTGATGGTGACGGATTACGGCGTATTGATTTTGCCATTCCTCCGCCACAGTATATTCATTGTGATATTCCCCGATCTGATGAATCGCTCTTTTATACGACTGTTAACACTAATAACGGTATTAATAATATCGATCATAATATGAATGAAAGAATCTCAGTGATTACACCATTAGAAGAATCAACAGAAATCGATATTCCGAGTGTGGTGTCCATGGAAATACTCGAATCTCAGGTGTGCGAAGAAAACGTTAAAAGAGAGGATATAATTAAAAGAGTTAACGAAATGCACAAAATTGTTTCTGACGCTGAAAGTTATTTAGCATCAGACAATGAACAGAATCAAACTCATCCTAAATTATCTAATGACGAAGAGAATATATGGGATAATAACGATGATCACCTAAAGGCAACAGATTCGCTTCTTTTATTGTCACATATAAATGATAATAGTAATGTCTGTGTTAATGGCAAACACAATGGTGAGTATCATTTACTATTTTATGTCTTTTAACTCTTAATGATTATGTGATAACGCATTTTATGTTTTATATGACATATTTATCGATTTTCCCCCATTTCTTTAAAAGATCACGATGTCATTAATGTAGAAATATCACCGTGTGAAAGTGACACTGATTCTTTAAGTCCCAATGATAGTCCATTTATTCAATACAATAATTCTCAATCTCAATCTAATACGTCATCAATTAATGGATGTGCCATGACAGATACACGTGCAGCACAGAAGAAAAGTATTAGTACTAGCACTAGTTTCGGTCTTCATAGCCCTGATGTATATCCCACTTTAAGTGAAACTGAACATGAATTGATCGAAACTTTAAAACATATGCATGATAATAAAGAATATGACATGACATTTAATGATGAAACATTATATTTGGAGCGTGATATTATCGATTTGACGATGATACCACCGCCCGATACACCGGACTCTGAATTAATCGGATCATCATCTGTGATATCCCATGCATCAGATCCTCCGTCACCATACAGAGAAAGCGACGATTTAACGCATTTCCCAAATGCTGATTCTGCTCGAGTTATGGCAGAATTGGATCATCTCTGTGATGCTCTCTCAGAAATGCAAATACCATCTACGAATGAATGCTCCAATTTAGCAGATTCATCATTATCGCAGTATATGCCTCAGGACATTGACTACTTCATTGCTAGTATGACTGTACCACCACCACCTAATGACTCTAATGCAATCATTGAGCCGAATAATGAAGAATTTCTTTCCGCGTATATAATTCCACCGCCCCCATGCTCTTCTCCGACATCGACCATAACACAGGACGATGTAATCGCACGCTTTTGGAAAGTGACAGATGATATAAAGAGAATGTGCACTGATGATTCGAGTCCACGATTATTCAAAAGGGATGTTCACAGCAGCAGCAGCGGTGAATCAGGTTATGAATCCACAATTACATCATCTCTCACATTAAACAGTGATTGGCCCGTGTTTCACGATAGAAACAGTCCCAAATGCCTTCAGACCGTTGAAGAAATTAGTGTTATGGAAAATGAAAATTATTGTGATAATCAAATAACCCAATGGCGGAAGAATAACATTAAAGACAAATCTTCGGGTGAAAGTTCATCGTGTGAGGATCTTCATATATCTAAAGACATTGAAAATCAATTTCCGGGAAACGTCACAGTGAATTTATCGCGTTCACACTCATGGAATACGATTCCATGCGATGGAAATTATTCCGGAATTGTGTCATCATTAAATAGATATCCGAAACCACCGATACCCCCATGTTCACCATCAATTCAGGAGCGACGGCGTCAATTGGCAATGAAATCCAATGGATCATTACCTAATGGATCATACTCCAAAATAAATAAACTAAGAAATGGCAATGTAATGAACAAACAGCATCATAATGTAAATGGATATCATCCTCAACAACGATCACCGGTGATTCCGCCCCAATCAATAAATGGTTTAAATGTCAATTCATTGCGAAATGAAAATGAAAACATATTTCTTCAGTCACAACGCGACATCGATATATTATTGACACGAATTGAAGAGGTGCATGACAATCGGTTGAGTCATAATCCCACGTATTTAGATGCTGATAAATACATGGCTGCGAAAGAGGCTCTCGTGACTGAATCACGCCATTTCGTGACCGCATCAAAACTCTTCGTTAAATGCGCGACTGAAGCATCACCTCATATTATAGAGCATCTGATGACGTGCGTGACACTTCTCGAGAGGATGTATACGGTCGCACATTTGGTCATCATTCAATTGGAGTCACAGGCACAGGTCACGTGTCTCGTCGATCGACTTAAAGAGGTCGCAGCGGCGTATGCATACACTGTCGACACCGTTCATAAACTCACTGATGCCGTATGTTCACCATCATCATCCCCTTATATGGGATTACTGATGAATCACGCGACATCATTAGCGACAGCACTCAGTGCATTAATGAGAACTTTGAGAGCGATGAATTTTTAGCATCGTTTTTCAGTATCAATTAATTTGTGTATAAATGAATCTCTTTTTTATTTAAGAGTCTGTCATTTGATTATGTTAATTGTGAACAATTAATTTACATCATCATTGGATTCTTTTAGAGTCTATATTTTGTGCCACAAAATTGATTGTAATGACTCTTATTTTTAATTTACAATGATCGTATCATAATTGCAAAGTCAAAACATGAATGTGTACTTAAACTATCGCTATTAAATACATTTTATAACGTTAATTATAATTAAACATATTAAAAATATTAAATATACAAAAATGTATTTAATAGCGATAGTTTTAGTACACATTTATGTTTTAACATTGCAATTATCATACGATCGTTGTAAATTGAAAAAATAAGAGTAATACATAATTGAAATGAAATTTAATGCAATATTATTGACTAATCTCATATTTAAGAGTGTAATTATTTACTATATAATTATGTAATTATATGTTTAGGTGATTGTTTATTTACATTTTATGAAAATATAACATTAATGTTACTTTTACATTACATTATATTTGCAATATTTTAATATCATTTTTGTTAATTTTATTAAAGTATATCATGATCAAAATTATAAATATCATTTAACTCATTATTTTTACTCAAATAATATATTTATAAATATTAAATAAATAAAATAGAAAAATGTAATAATATAAATGTGCATTTTTTATTATGTATTTTAATATAAGAAATTCGTACGTACATTTTATTATCATCCGTTAAAATCAAAACATTAATAAAAAAAAAATTAAAATATTTTTTTAACATTTTTCATCACTGTAATTGATTAACCATTATATCGTGAGGCGACTTTTATTCATGTTTATTGTGTATTTCTCAAATACTAATACTACGTTATGCCTAAAGATAGAAACGATTAATCGCAATTATGGTTAAACCGTTAACCGACCGATTTTCAAACGGTTTCGGTTACGATTTTAGGGCAAAATCCCCATCTTTAGTTATACATATACAATAATGAACTTTAGTTTGAGTATGGTGATTTTTAAAATGTTTAAATTGATTTAAATTAAATTTTTGTATGTTTAAAGTATATTTAATGCAAATGTGGGAACATTTTGAAAGAATGCATATGACGAAAGTTCTAAAAAACGAACTCTTAGCATATGTGATAAACTTTTTAATCATATATTATTGAATACGCTTAATACTGATGCCGTCATTTTAATCATCGTGAAAATTAACATGAATATGATAAAAAAGAATTTCAAAATGTTTATCATTTAAACATTGGGAATGAAATGATAAAATATTTTAAACTTTTATATATACTGAAGAAAGTATTCCATGAGCATAATTGTAATTGAATAGAGATATGATTGTGCTTTTTATAGAGGGCGCAACGCATGTAAAAATAACAATCATATCCCTATTCAATTACAATTATGCTTTTGGAATACTTTCTTCAGTGTAATATAATGACTATGAACACACAATTATTATTGATATATTTTTTATCATTAAATTGCGTAAATATCAAATAATAATAATAAAATAATTTGAAATAAATAATTGGAAATTTAAATTAATGATGTGATTTTATAGAAATACGCATATGCTTAGAACTATCATAGTAATTAATAATACACATTTAAATACATTAATGGCAATTATTACAAAATCGATTGTAATCATTTTATTTTATTTTAAATATAAAAATTGAAACATAATTACTCCAAAAGTTTTAAAAAATATTTTTATTAAACATAATTTATGTTTAATTATAAATGTATTTTAAGGTGCCGCTGCATAATTTGTGAGTCACATGTGTGAGTGTCTATCTGTGTACAAAAATACCTGAATTAATCGAATATAACATGACATATGACTTACAAATTATGCAGAGAATCCTTTTTTTGATATAAATATTTACATATTATAATAATAATGGCGTCGTATCAAAATACGGGGAATATGAATGATTCCGTCCAAAGTTTGGATTTATTCGGGCATACGCCTTTCGTTGCGCCGGTCACTGATAATGTGGTGACGGACAATAACAATAGTAACAGCAAAAGCATGTTTTACAGTGATTTCGAAGAGATTTTAGAGAATATTCCCCGCGAAAGCACTGCGATGGGCGCAGCGTCTATCGCCGCACGTGAAAGTGCGATACGCGCGAATATGGCACTATATGAGGATCAATTCACTGAATTACAAACATTTCGGATATTCATAGGGTCATGGAATGTGAATGGTAAAAGTCCGACGGTGTCTTTAGGCGAACATTGGTTATCATCAGATCCGAATCCGCCCGATATATACGTGATCGGCTTTCAGGAGCTCGACCTTAGTAAAGAGGCATTCCTCTTCAGTGATTCACCCAAAGAAAGTGAATGGCTCAGGGCATGTATCACAGGACTTCATCCAAAAGCTGATTATGAATTACTAAAATTGATCCGTTTAATCGGTATGATGATCATTGTTTTCGTCAAAAAGAATCTTAAACAATACATCGATGAAGTGTCTGCTGAAACTGTCGGAACAGGAATTTTGGGGAAAATGGTATTTAACCTTAGTTTACGTAATTTGATATATAATATGATGATATGAATTTAATGTATAATTTTGTGTTAATGATAATGAAAGGGTAACAAAGGGGGTGTCGCGATACGATTCAAATTCCATAATTCATCATTGTGTTTTGTGAATTCACATTTAGCAGCACATGTCGAGGAATACGAAAGACGGAATCAGGATTATAATGAAATCTGTTCACGGCTCATATTTAATCAGTTTAAACCTCCGAAAAGAATCAAAGATCATGAGTATTTTTGTCATTACATCTTTTACATTACAATATATACGTGTTTTATGATTAATTACAATGTTTGTTTTTAGTCACGTTTATTGGTTCGGGGATTTGAATTACAGACTCATGAATCTTAATACAGATGATGTTAAAACGTTATTAAACAAAAACGCTTTCGATGCACTCTTAGAACATGATCAACTCCGTGATCAGATATCCAAAAGCAATGTATTCGTGGGATATACTGAGGGAAGCATCAGACATCAGCCGACATATAAATATGACCCCGGAACTGATAATTGGGATTCATCGGAAAAGAATCGTCCCCCCGCATGGTGCGATCGGATACTGTGGTGCGGGGGACCCTCAAAACAGCTCATATATCGCAGTCATTCGAAGCTTTACATCAGTGACCATAAACCCATCAGTGCATTATTCGATGCTTCAATCAAAGTAATTGATAATACCAAACATCGTGCACTCTTTGAACGTTTAATGAAGAAATTGGATAAATTAGAAAATCAATTTCTACCTCAGGTGTCTGTGGATAAAACTGAAGTACATTTGGGGAGAGTGACATTTAGAGAAACGCTAACGAATTACTTAACGATTGAGAATACGGGTCAAGTGCCGGTTCGATTCGAATTCATTAAAAAACCAAATGATGTATCATATTGCAAAGAATGGCTTCGAATTGACCCTTTTACATTAAGTCTATTACCGGGACACAAAAAAGAAATTGAAATTACTATTAATGTTGATATGTATGCATCTTCTAAATTGAATTCGGGTGATGACCAATTATATGAAATCTTAGTCCTGCATTTGGATGGCGGAAAAGACATTTTCATCACTGTTTCAGGTACATATGTGCCTTCATGCTTTGGCTGTGCCATTGATACCTTAGTGAGATTAAAGTGTCCAATAAAAGAATCGGACATTAAAAATATTCAAATGTTAGAAAAAAAGCAATATACTGATGAATTCGCATTCCCATGTTGGGATATACCTAAAGAATTGTGGATTTTAGTCGATCATTTATATAAATATGGGATGCTTCATGCGTATCTCTTTCAACAGACCGGTCTCAAATCGGACTTTAATACAGTTCGTGACACATTAGACAATGGATGGCCCGAAAAACTATCAGTAAACATCCATTCCATTGCGGAGTCTTTACTTATCTTTTTAGCATCTTTAACTGAACCCATAATTCCATACAATTATTATTTACAATCTTTAGAGTGCAGTAATAACTTCATTCTCTGTAAACAGGTAAATTATTACTAAAATTAAATCCATAAAATGTTTCATTATTATTATTTTACCATTAACATTGCCTCAGGTCGTAAATGAGATTCCACAGTCACATCGTAACGTATTTTATTATTTAATCGCATTTTTGCGTGAATTACTTCGACATTCGAATTCCAATAAATTGGATGCGAAAATACTCGGTATTTATATACGTTCATTTTAATTGCAATTTTTTCAAAATTAATTATTTGGGTATTTCCTGTATAATGGTAACAGCACCTCAATGGTTAGGTTTCTTTAGAGGGTAAATGTCACGATAAAAATGTTTATGTGAAAAAATTGGAATTAACGGCCCAAATTTTTAATTTAAATATTTGATTCCATTATCCAAATATTATCCTCATATTTTTATTCATTCATTACAAAAATAAAATTTTAAGATAATACTGAATAATTTTTAAATTTTTCTATTTTTAGCGACAGTTTTTAGCGAAATTATTTTACGATCACCGAATGATATAAACACTGAAAATGGAGTGACAAAAAACACTCTCCAAAAGAACAAAGTATTAGATGTGAATATGAAAACGTCAGTACATAAAAAAGCTGCGTTTATATTTCATTTTTTAGTAAATGATTTTGATATATGACATTAGAAATTTATATTTAAATTAATTATTTTAAAAATTCTGTTTTTATCATTTGTCCTTTTATTTCACTTTTATTTTTATATTAATTAAAGACATAGCGCAATACATAAGTATAGTATGAATGAAATAAAAGGATTTAGTATTTAATGATAGCATAGCATATATTTATATATTTTCATGTTAATTTTTGTTATATTATTTATATATTTATAGATATTTAAAATTTAAGAATCTTTAATATATAAATGTAAATGTTAATATTTATAAATAATTAAAAATATTTATATTTTTCAATCGAAAGTCACAAAAAATATAAATGACAATCATTTTATTGCCATAATATTAACATAAACTTTTTCATCGCGATTTTTATTCATTTATTTTTATACACATTTTGCAATTGATAATCATAAAAATACTTAACATTTTATTAAACTCTAAATTTATCACTAATGTACTATGCTAATTACTAATTACTGCAAATAATTAAATAAAAAAATTAATTTTTTGTGTATTTTAATCATATCCTCTCAATTATATCATATTCTCATGATTCAATCTTTTTACATCTTTATTCATCCGTTTAATCACACTAAATTTATTCAATCGTATTCTGTATTCACTTAACCTTTTCTCACACACTGTATCATTAATACATGACTATACGCAGTCTCTATTAACATTATTTTCTAAATTCCCGGCATAGCACAATTATTATACGTGCGTTACTTTGTCCCCAAAACACGTGTAAATTGATTTTATTAAATTAAATAAACGTTAATTTAAATTATTAATTACAATTAATATAAATTGTAATTATTTATATTAATTATGAGTAAATCTAAGCCTAAATTCGCTTTTTGGAGTATTTTGCCTCAGAGTAACTTTTGATTGAACATTATGCAAAAATGACATATTAATTAAAAATGAATATTTATTTAGTCATTTGTTTTTAATATTTAATTATTTTATTAAATTAAAAATCAATATGCTGAATATGCTGTACTTAAGACACTACTCAGTGCTGACTTCAAAAAAGGCAGTCCATGGCGTTCGCACTGAGCTTAAGCATAGCGTTACCTTCATGCTTAAGACAGTAATTCGAACATAGCTCTATGTTAATTGGTAATATGGTAATTCATTCAAATATTTTACATATGTTTTGAAATGGAAAAAGTATTAATTGCGAATCTCTAAACATTTTTAAAGTTTTAATTTAAAATCATTTAAAAATTAAAAATAATAAATTTATTATTATTTAACATTAACAATAACATTTATGAACAGCATTTTGTTGAACATTCATTTGAACATTTCTTAAATTCGCCTCTCCCTAAATATTCGCGGACATAACGGATTTGATCCTCATTTAGACCCATCGTTTTAGAATGTGTTTCGAATGACTCTAAAGATCCATATCCTCCGAAATATCCATTTAAAAGACCCGTGATATGCGATGTCTTTATCTGTTCATCATCTAACTTAAGACTCTTCAATAATGCCGTGTGTTGTCTCAGTCTGTATTTTTGATGATAATCTTCAGCGTCATAAAACTTATCCATCGGAAGAATCTGAGTCACAATGGGTTTCGATCGGGTCTTTTGCTGTTCCTTTAAAGACTCTTCAGCTGTTGATTTTTGATCATTATTCAAATAAAAAACCGCAGACATGTATTGTCTTTTGTGAGGTATCGTGGGATCATGCGTTTTCCAAAACACGTCTAACATTTGCTGATTAAACATTATATAAATTTACATATTTTATTGATATTACAGCGGTTTTCAGATTTTAGACGATATATGTATTTTAATATGGATAATGAATAAATATATTATTATTTATATCATTATATTTATAGCATATTCACATTAAAATGCATATATCGTAAAATTATTGAAAATGATTGTAATGATTAAATAATTACTTTGAATGTGATTTTCGAAGCATCAAATTCAACATCGACAGTCTCTGTGTGATCACTCAGATTATAATATGTCGGATTTTGAGTTTTACCGCCGCAATAACCGACCTTTGTACGAATCACGCCTTCGGTTAAATTGTAAAATGCGTCCGCACCCCAAAAACACTGTTCACCGAAATATGCGTGTTCTGTCACTACATTCGGTTCATTTAATGACATTCCCTCACTTTTGATCTGTAAATTTAATAAAAATTTTAAAATATAAATGTGAATTTTAAATAAAATATTAAAATTAATGTGAAATTCACTCACGGACATTATGAACAAAATATTTAATTATGTTAATGTTAATTTAAAAAATGTTCATCATGAAAACTCTTACCATTACTATCACTATTACTATTATACAATGTCATGTACTAATTGTGTTACTATTAGTAACGCATAAAAATATCATATCCTTAATATTAGATTAGGATATAACATCATTGATATGTAATGATAAAACAGGATTCACATGATGTGAATCACATCCCATGACATAACGACGCTATGATAACGTTTTACAGTAATACATACATACCCATGAAAGAGTTCGCCTCAAAAAGAACATCGAAAAACGATGGAAAATGTATTGTGTTTTATGAGCTCTGTTTTAACATAGACTCTGATTATTAATAATAAAATATAAATAAATACCGAATTTTATGACATATCATAGTAAACGATTTTGCGTTTTTAATGAAAAATGACACATTTAATAATAAATCGTTAAATTCAGAACATAATTATCTCATTTTTTATAATTTTATAATTATAAACTTTAAACGGAATTAAATAATTATCATTTCCAATGTTTTTCAAACTCTGTTACGACCTCATTATTAAAGAAATTCAATGATACAGTGACGTTCGAATTTTACGTTAAATATGCATTTTATTGTCAATGATTTAACATGAACATGAACATGCGTAAATACACACTTTGCGTAAAACGTGGACTTTACTGTTAATGAATTAAAAAACTAATATTATTGCATTTCATTAATACATTCATAAAAATGTTAATTTTGGGACCTCAATTCTTTGTAATGATTACGTACATATATTGACATAATAATTGTTTAAAATAATAATTTAATAATTAAAAAATTTGAAATTTTTAATCATTAAAATATTTAAATTGTGTATATGTAATTTAAAAAATAACTTTTAACTGAATAATTTCATATTAATAACTTTTATTATAATTTTCATTATTACATACCGTATTCCCGCACATAAAGCGGCATGCCGGTGATAAAACATGCATTTCGATTGAAATTTAAATATTCGCCTTTAAATTCTGTAATGTTAAAATCGCATATTTCAAA
>JAQIXB010000632.1:0-15445 GCA_034697405.1 Mesoplophora pulchra | reverse complement strand
ACAATTTCCGAATGAAATATTATTAAAGATATTTTCATTCATTCCTTTTTTTGAGAGAATTAAATATTTAAATGTTTAAAAAAAATTAACGAAATAATTAATGAATCATTTAAAAATGAGAAATTTATTTTTTATTTGAATGTAATGAATTATATTAATTTAATTTATTTAAAAAATACTTTCATAATGATGATGTTAAATTTGTAAAAATTCATATTAAAATTTAAAATTAAAATAATTAATGAAAATATATCTGAATATGAATTTAAAAATATTATCATTAAACAAAAGACATTCATTTATAATATGATTAAATTATGTCCAAATATTTGTGCATTATTTTTAAATGAAATTATTTTATTTGATAATGAAATTATTAATTATTAATTATTTTTGCTAAAAAATATATGAACATATTAAATTTATAAATTTATTTATTTAAATTTAATTATGCATTTTAAGGCGCACATCCTCATGACGTTAAACAATGGACGGACGAATGCGGTGACATAATTTATGATGTTTATTCGTGACGATCGGGGAATGGAGATTAACACTTTAATTATAATAAATTTTATTATTTTTATTATTATATTTATTTATTATATTATTGAAAAAATTTATTTTAAAAAATTAATAAATTATTATTTTTAATTGTTAAGAAAATTATAATTTTAATTTTATAAAAAATTTAAGAAAATTTTAAAAATTAAAAATTATAGAAATTAAAAGTTCAAAATTATCGAATAAAAATGCGAAAAAAAAATGTTTCTAAAAATTCAAATATGAATAAAAAAAATAAAAATGTTGGGAAAAGTACGGAAAAAGAGGAAAATGTGGAAAATGAGGAAATTGAGGAAAAAAAGGACATTCCATCATCAGAATTAAGTGATGAAAACACAGAAATGTCAAAAAAGGAAAAGAAAAAATTGAATAAAATTAAGAAAAAAGAGGCACGAAAAAAATGGATTAGTGAATCACGTGATGAAAAGGAAATAAAAGGTGAGAAAACATCTGATATTATAATAGAGGATAATCCCTTTGGAATGGGATCATCCAAAGGCCCAATGCCATCCAAAGATAAGACAAAAGATAAAGACCTTTCATCTGCAGATACCTCTAAACCCATTGATACATTAGCAGAGGATTCAAATAAAGGGGAAATTCCACAAAAGACGGAAATTAAAAGTAAATCACATGATGAAAATGGTGAACCGAAAAACGTATCTGTAAATAAAGATGAATCTGCACATATGAGATTTACACCTATGCCTGTAGATACATCCTCAAAAAGAACAGAAAAATTTTCTAAAAAAAATGCGGGAATTTCAAAAACTGATACTTCCATTACTAAAATTGAAGTAAAGAAAAATGAGGATCAAATTGCTAATGTTCCCCTAACTTCCGATAATACAACACAAACTCCAATTACTGCCCAAACTCCCGATACTCCCGCTGCTTCCAGTTCTACTAGTACTTCTACTACTGCCAGTGGTTGGGGTAATATTGCAAAAAACTTAAGTGATACGAGTAAAAGTTGGACTATGGTGAAACAAAAAGGGCCAAATAAGAAATTTGAAAAAAGGATAATCCACGAATATCATGATGCTCAACATTTTGATCAGACCCTTGTATCGTATCATCAGTGTCATAAGAAAGATATGATGTTTTTGACGCGAATTAATTTATACATAATGATACCTAAAGATGATTATAATAAAAAGTGTGCCGAATTAGCGAATGAATTAAAAAATTTGGAAAAATTTCCCGTAAAAAATAATGTAAAAATTAAAGAAATGAAAGACAAAATTGAAAATTTAAAAAAATTAAAAATTAAATTTGAACATTTGAGAAATGAGAAAGAAATTAAATCTAAAGATAAATCGAAAGATAAATATAAAGATAATGATAATTTCGATTTTGATTATGATGATGATGATGATGAATACGATTATTATCAAAGTCATGATTCAGATAATGAACAATTAAATGATGCCGATGGTTACAGAACGATCGTAGATAATTGCAGAAAACCAAAACTTAGCTGTAGTCCTGTGTTAAGCGTGTACGCTATGGTCAGTTTAATGAAAGTATATCACGTGAAAACTATAAATAATTTAAAATATAAAACGACAGATTACACCCAAACAATAGAAGAAGAATGTGATAAAACTAAAGATTTTTATTCAGTACTTTTTAATACAGAAAAGTACAGCATGAAATATGCGATGTATGAATGGAAATTATTTCGTTTCATTATTGGACAAAACGGTGCTAATGAAAGGTGTTTTACCTATGATTGGAAAGTACTTACAGATACGAAAACTCAGCATGTCATTTATGTTATTCAAAGGTATGTATTTACCTTACAAATGTTAAGGGAAAGCATTGAGGGCCGCAATTTTATATCAAATGTTATAATTACACGTACAGTCTATTTTCATATACATATACATGTATATGTATATGAGATACCATTACCCTATTGTTTATTATCATGTAGCATATTAGCATATAGCCTATTATCATTTAGCATATTAGCATATTGCCATTGAAATTGTCTATACGTGTAATTATTACATGCGTGTAACAGAATCGATTGCTATTATTGTATATGAATAGTCATTTGTAAATTGTATTAAAATTATATATAAAATAAAATATTAAATTTTATATTTAGATAATTATAAAAAAGATGAATAAAACGCAATCGATTCTTTAACAATAATGTAATGTATAAAATTTACTGATAATTATTATATTTTTTTATTAATTAATTTTAATAAATTTTTATTTTAGATTTGCGTCTAATGACAGATTATATAATAGTGTTAATACGGAACAGATTAATGTAATGTTTAATAAACGTAAAATCAAATATTTTACAAAAATTATTTTATCTGACGTTAAAACGAAATTATTTATCATCGGACATAACGGTACTTATATATTATCAAAAAAGGCACATGTGTACACTGCGAAAAAATTAGTCATTATAAATGCGAATAAAGATAATCCTAAAGATCCTAAAGAAGATTATAATGTACACCCTTTGACATTAGATTATGAATATACCATTACTTTAGATTATAGTTATCATGTACTATTTCGTTGCGTGGCCTTTGACCTCTTAGTTATTGGCCGTGTCGATAAACATGCCATAGGTTATAGCATAATACCATCGTTTGAAGAAATGAGACAAAAGCCACACACTGCTGAACGTATGCACCATGATCATGGCACACATTTTCGTTTATATCCATTTAAAGGCAATGAATGCCATAAATTCGATGATAATGGTAATTCTGTTCCATCGAATGACATTCATTATATATGTCAATGTAATGAGGCCTATGGTGTCGCACATGTTTATAATATATCAAAGGATCATCCTAAGTATAAGGCTAATGAAAAAGATGAATATGCACAACAATTATTTATTGAAACAGCAAATTGTGGAATTTATAAATATTTAAATGGAATTTTTTTAATTGATTTTGGCATAGGTTGGGAATTGCGTCCACGAATGGAAAATATAAAATTTGTGAATATAAATAGGCGTATTGATATTGATTTTAAAACTGCCAAAATGAGGTATCACATGGGAAATTATCTGTACACTCATTTCAAAAATTACGACGAAATTTATGAACAGCATGGGCTTAAAAATACTAATTTAAATGTATATAATTATCGAAATCATCATTCAATAGCGATAGTGCCTTTAAATGGTCATTTAATTGCGCTTAATTCGGATAATGATGCAGAAATAATACGGGAAAATAAAGATACATTCAAAAATTGGCGCGGAAAAGATTTGGAAAATTCGGGTAAAGCGGGAATTAACTTTTATTTATGCATTCAGTATTTGATTGTGATTAAAAAAAATATCACATCACAAAACATCGGACTTAATATTGAATGGTCAATTATGGCTATAGAATGTACTAAAAATTCGAGCATAGTGTACATAGAGGAGGGTCAAATGCACTTTTTGTTCATAGGATATAATGTGAGTATACTATTATTGGGGGGAAATAAATTTACCCTAAAAAAATTGCATCGAAATATGGATACAGCTCTATTCACTAATGAAGAAAAGTATGCTAATAATACAGGGTGTACAATTAGTACTGAAACACAATTAAATAATATTACTTTTCTTAAGAAAGTAAATGAGCTTTACTTTGGTCAGGAAATTGAGTTTATGGATCATGCTATGAGATTACACAATGATATATCAAATGATGTGGAAAAATATGTCAATAGTGAGGTTCGAATTGCGGGTGAAAATCAAAAAAAGATAATGCGCGAATTTTCATATCAATATATGAATTCAATGAAATTTAAGCATTTTCTTAATTATATACAAATGAATTAAATATATAAATTATTATTATTATTATTATTTATACATATTATGTATATGTTATATAATATGTATATATGTTAAGTATATATTATGTAATTATGTGTATATCATATAATATTAAGATTTAAAGAAATAAATGTTAAGATTTAAAAGTAATTTTTTTATGTTAAATATAAAATTAAAGCGCAAATGGACCAATCGCGGGGTTTATTATTTTTTTATATATTTCGGTATTAATCTTTTTGTATTTCGACATCTTTTGCCACACTCTGTATATTTTTAATTTTTTTAATTTTTTTATATTTTTACATTTTGTTTAATATATAATAATTATATGAAATAAAATAGACTGCGCATATGTAAATATAATAAATTTATATATGTACAGTACAACCTCTGTAAGGCTGAAGCTCTAAAATAAGGAGAAGAAATTCCTACTTTTTTGCCCTAAATAATTATATATTTAAAATGCAATTAATTAATTTTTTTAAAATTATAATAAATAATTAATTTTTTAAAATTAAATATGCATTTTTTTAATAATAAAATAAACTTTTATCATCGTAATTTTTAAATAAAATTAATTACTAAATATTTGAACTCTGAAAATGTATATATTTTTATAATATTTATAAAACGGATGTTTTTTATAAAATATAAATTTTATTTTATAATTTAATTATATTTTTATATTATGACCTTTGACCTCATTCATGACATACACACACAAACGTGTTACTTATATCTTAAGATGTGTCTATGTATTTATGTATGTGTACATAAATTGATACTCTTAAATTCACTCTTAGATCATGAGACATTTTATTATTTATGTAAAATTTGTTATGCTCATATCTCTATGATATAAGAACTTAACATTTAACACTTAACATTTCTTTTTATCTCACGATATAATACCGATTTTTTTAATATTAAATGAATTTTTGAATATATAAATATGTAAATGTGTGACAAAATGTATATTTATTTAATTAATATTTAAATTTAAATTAATTTTTTATTATATTTTATTTTATTATAAATTTATTTATTTAATTTAATTATGCATTTTAAAGCGCACATCCTTATGACGCGAAACAATGGACAGACGAATGCGGTGACATAATTCATGATTTATGTGTGACGATCGGGGAATGCGGATAAAAACTTTAATTATAATAAATTTTATTATTTTTATTATTACATTTATTTATTATATTATTGAAAAATGTTATTTTAAAAAATTAAAAAATTATTATTATTATTAATATAATTTAATTGTTAAGAAAATTATAATTTTAATTTTATAAAAAATTTAATAAAATTTTAAAAACAAAAAATTAAAGAAATTAAAAGTTCAAAATTATCGAATAAAAATGCGATTGTCAAAAAAGGAAAAGAAAAAATTGAATAAAATTAAAAAAAAAGATGCACGAAAAAGTGGGATTAGTGAATCACGCGATGAAAAGGAAATGAAAGGTGAGAAAACACCTGATATTATAATAGAGGATAATCCATTTGGAATGGGATCATCCAAAGGCCCAATGCCATCCAAAGATAAGACAAAAGATAAAGACCTTTCATCTGCAGATACCTCTAAATCCATTGATACATTAGCAGAGGATTCAAATAAAGGGAAAATTCCTGATATTCCCATTATTCCCTCTGATCCGAAAATTCCAAAAAAGAAAGGGAAAGGAAAGGAAATTGAAAAAGAGAAAAATGAGGATCAAATTGCTAATGTTCCCGTATGTTCAGATACACCACAAACTCCCATTACTGCCCAAACTTCCGATACTCCCGATACTCCCGCTGCTTCCAGTTCTACTAGTACTTCTACTACTACCAGTGTTTGGAGTAAAAAGAATATTGCGGAAATCATAAGTGATAAGAGTAAAAGTTGGACTATGGAGATATCAAAAGGGCCAAAAAAGAAATATGAAAAAAGGATAATCCACGAATTGAATGCACCGCCACATTTTGATCAGACCCTTGTATCGTATGATCAGTGTCATAAGAAAGATATGATGTTTTTGACGCGAATTAATGTATATTTAATTATACCGAAAGTTCAATTCAATAAAACTTATGACGAATTAATTAATAAATTAAAAACATTAGAAAATGATAGAACAAAAAATGAGAAAAATATTAAATATCTAAAGAAAAGTATTGAAAAATTAAGTAAATTAAAAAAGAAATATGAAGAATATGAGAATAGGAAAATTACTAAACTTAAAGATGATAAAGATAAAGGTATGGATAAAGATAAAGATAATGATAATGATTTGGATTTTGATAATGAATATGATCATTATTATCATGATGATACTGAATCGACAATAAATACGGATTATTACGAAATGATCATAGACAAATGCACAAAAACGATACTTAACTGTAGTCCCGTATTAAGCGTGTATGATATGGTCAGAATGATGAGACATAATAACGTGAAATTTGAAAAATATTTACAGTATAAAACCACAGATTACACTCAAACGACAGAAGATACTAATGATAGAAAACATTATAAATCTCTTCTTTTTACTACAAAAGGGTATTCTATGAATTATGCTTTATATGAATGGAAATTGTTCCGGAGAATGATCGGTAAATACGGTACTAATGAAGTATCTCACGGCACTGAATGGGATGTCGTTACAGATCCGAATCAATATGTCATTTATGTTATTCAAAGGTATGTATTTACATGTTACATGTTAAGGGAAAGGATTGAGGGCCGCAATTTTATATCAAATGTTATAATTACACGTATAGCCTATTTTCATATGTATACCATTAGCATATTGCCTATTATCATGTAGCATATTAGGATATTAGCATATTGCCTATTATTATGTAGCATATTAGGATATTAGCATATTGCCTATTATTATGTAGCATATTAGGATATTAGCATATTGCCTATTATTATGTAGCATATTAGGATTTAGTTAAAGTATTATTTTAATGCGCAAATTAATTTGCAATTTTGACACTTGAAATTGTCTATACGTGTAATTAATACATGCGTGCGACAGAATCGATTGCTTTTATTGTATTTTAATAATTATTTGTAAATTATGTTAAAATTATATTTAAAATATAATTTAAAATTTTAGATTTAAATAATTAATTGAAAAATGAAAAAAAAACAATCGCAATCGATTCTTTAAAATTAAAAATTTAAAATTAATTATTATATTTTTATTAATCATAAATTTTTTTATTTTAGATTTTTGTCTAAAGACAAATTATATAACAGTGATAATATAAATCTGATTAATGATGAATTTAGAAAATATGGCGTCAATCATTATGCAAAAATTAGTTTAACTAAAGATACGACGGGAAATAGTGTCAAATTATATATGATCGGATTTAACGGTTTTTATATGTTATCAAAAACGACACGTGTGTACACTGCGAAAAAATTAGTCATTATCAATTCGAATAAAGATGATCCTCAATCGGATTATATTGTGCACCCATTGACATTAGATAAAGAATACGAAATTACTTTAGAATGGAGTACGCATGTACTATTTCGTTGCGTGGCCTTTGACATCTTAGTTATTGGCCGTGTGAATAAACCATCCAAAGGTTTTACCATAATACCATCGTTTACGGATATGTTAACTGATGGTAAAAGTGCCGAATCATTGCACAATACTCATAAAACGATATTCCGTTTATATCCATTTAAAGGCAATGAATGCTCAAAATTCGATAATAATGGTAATTATGTGCCATCGAATGACATTCATTATATATGTCAATGTAATGAGACCTATGGTGTGGCACGTGTTTATAATATATCAAAGGATAATCCTAAGTATAAGGCTAATGAAAAAGATGAATATGCACAACAATTATATATTGAAACATTAAGTGCCGGAATTTCTCAATATTTAAATGAATTTTATTTAATTTATTTTGGCATAGGTTGGCAATTGCATCCACGAATGAATTATTCAATATTTAATCATGAAAATAGGCATATTGATATTAGATTTGATGCTCCCAATTTTAGGCATCACATGGGCAATTATCTGTTCACTGATTTCAAAAATTACGACGAAATTTATGTACAGCATGGGCTTAAAAATACTGACATTATTAATGTATATAAACATCGAAATCATCATACAATAGGCATTGTGCCTTTAACAGGTAATTTAATTGCGCTCAATTCAAAGGGTGATTCGGAAATAATACAGGGAAATAGGTATGTGTCCCCGATTTGGCGTGGGATAGCTTTGGAAAAAAATGAGGGAAATGTCCCTAAAAAGGGAATTAACTTTTATTTATGCACACAGTATTTAATTGTGATTAAAGAAAATATCGATACACATATTGAAGGGTCAATTATGGGCATAGAAAGTATTAAAAATTCGAGCATATTGTACATAGAGGAGGGCGATACGCACATTTTGTTAATAGGATATTGTATGAGTATACTATTATTGGGGGGAAATAAGTTTACCCTAAAAAAATTGCATCGAAATGTGAATAAATTTCTATTCGCAAATGAAGAAAAGTATGATAATAGAGGGCGTTTAATTAGTACTAAAAAGCAATTAAATGATATTACTTTTCTTAAGAAAGATAATGGGTTATATATTACTAATGAAATTGAGTTTATGGATCATATTATGACATTACACAATGATATACCAAATCATTTGAAATATGTCAATAGAGAGGAAAATATTGCGAATGATACTCAAAAAGAGATTATACGCCAATTTCAATATCAATATGTGCACACAATGAAATTTAAAGATTTATAAATATAATTAAATATTAAATTTAAATTATTATTATTATTTATAATTTACATATTATGTATATGTTATATAATATGTATATTTAATTATGTATTAATTATTATGTGCATATCATATAATATTAAAAATATTTTTTAAGAAATAAATGTTAAGATTTAAATATAAATTTTTTTATTTTATTAAATATAAAATTAAAGCCTAAAATGGACAAATCCCGGGGCTTATTTTTTATATATTTATGTATTAATCTTTTTGTATTTTGATATTTTTTGCCACACTCTGTATATTGTCATTGGATTTTTTTTAATTTTTTTTTATTTTTACATTTTGTTTAATATATTATAATTATTATATGAAATAAAATATACTGTACATATATTATGTATTTAAAAAAATTATATATGTACAGTACAACCTCTGTAAGACTGAACCTCTAAATGACGGAAACTTTTTTCCCTAAATATTTATATATTATAATTAGAGACGACCAAAATCGGTCATTACGGGCAAATAACCGATGCTTAAATCATCAGGCAATTGAATGCACCGTATTTATTGAAAAAAAATACATTGTTTTAAACGTATCAAAAGTGTCCGAAAGTGCCCGAATTTCCCCATATTTTGGGTATGGACCAAATTTAACATTTCCCGAAAAATATTATTAATATTTATATATTTTTATTATTTATATTTAATTGTTAAGAAAATTTTAATTTTAATTTTTTAAAAAAAATTAATAAAATTTTTAAAAAATTATAGAAATTTAAACTTAAGAAATATCAAATAAAAATGGAAAATAATGATGATGATAAAGGCTTTAATCCATTGTCACAAAAGTCGGAGAGAAAAAAGCAAAAGGAAAAAGAGACTCAAAATGCCGGAATTAGTGAATCACGTGATGAAAAAAAGGAAATAAAAGGTGAGGATAATCCATTGGGAATGGAAACATCGAAATCCACAGTTCCAATTGCTAATGTTCCCGTAACTTCCGATGATAAAAAATATTTTAATATTTTAAATTTTTTTTATTGTTATTGATTACGCACACACATACTGTTGAATAGATATATAATTTTAATAATATAATATTATTAAAAATATTTTATTGTATAATATTAAAAAAGTTATTTTAAAAAATTAAAAAAATACTATTATTATTAATATAATTAAATTGTTAAGAAAATTATAATTTTAATTTTATTAAAAAATTAATTAATAAAATTTTTAGAAAATTATAGAAATTAAAAGATTAAAATTATTAAATAAAAATGATGCAAAAAAATGATTCGAAAATGAAACATAAAAATACAAATGATGGGAAAAGTACGGATAAAGAGGGAAAAGAGGAAAAAGAGGAAAAAACGGACATCCCAATTGCTAATGTTCCCGTAACTTCCGATGATACAAAACAAACTCCCCCCATTACTTCCCAAACTCCCGATACTCCCGCTGCTTCCAGTTCTACTAATGCTTCTACTACTACCAGTGTTTGGGGTAAAAAGAATATTGCCATAACCCTAAGTGAAGGGAATTTTACTATGGGCAAACTAAAAGGACCAAAAAAGAAATTTGAAAAAAGGATAATCCACGAATTTTCAGATCCTCAACATTTTGATCAGACCCTTGTATCGTTTGATCAGTGTTATAACAGAGATATGATGTTTTTGACGCGAATTAATATATACATAATGATACCTAAAGATGCGTATAATAAAAAGTGTGCCGAATTAGCGAATGAATTAAAAAAATTGGAAAAAATTCCCTCAAAAAATACAGTAATAATTAAAGAAATTAAAAAAATGAAAGAAAAAATTGAAAATTTAAAAAAATTAAAAATTAAATATGAAAATTGTGAGATTAAAAAAGTCATTAATCCTAAAGATAAAGATAATGATTATGATTTTGATAATGATAATGATGATGTCTTTGATAATGAATACGATTATTATGATGGTGATGGTAATGGTAAAGAATCATCATTAAAAGAATCAGATCATTACACGACGATCATAGACAAATGCAGAAAACCGATACTAAACTGTAGTCCCGTGTTAAGCGTCTTTTCTATGGTCAGTTTAATGAAATTATATCACGTGACAGTTAAAAACACATTAAAATATAAAACCACAGATTACACTCAAACAATTGAAGATACTGATAAAACTAAAGATTTTAATTCTCTTCTTTTTAATGAAGAAAAATACTCAATGAAATATGCTTTATATGAATGGAAATTATTTCGGGTCATTATTGGCAGATACGGTATCAGAGAAAAAAGTTTCTCATGTGAATGGGATGTCGTCACAGATGAACACACTCAGCATGTCATTTATGTTATTCAAAGGTATGTATTTACCTTACAAATGTTAAGGGAAAGCATTGAGGGCCGCAATTTTATATCAAATGTTATAATTGCATGCATAGCCTATTTTCATGTAGCATATTAGCATATAGCCTATTATAATGTAGCATATTAGCATATAGCCTATTATAATGTAGCATATTAGCATATAGCTTATTATCATGTAGCATACTAGCATATAGCCTATTATAATGTAGCATATTAGCATATAGCCTATTATCATGTAGCATACTAGCATATAGCTTATTATAATGTAGCATATTAGCATATAGCCTATTATTATGTAGCATATTAGCATATAGCCTATTATCATGTAGCATATTAGCATATTGCCCTTGAAATTGTCTATACCTGTAATTGTCTATTACATGAGTGTAACAGAATCGATTGCAATTATTGTATATGAATAATCATTTGTAAATTGTATTAAATTTATATCTAAAATAAAATAATTAATTCTCAATTTAGATAATTAAATAAAAAATGAAAAAAATCGCAATCGATTCTTTAACAATAATGTAATGTATAAAATTACTGAATTATTATTATTTTTTTATTAATTATAAATTTTTATTTATTTTTAGATTTTCGTCTAATGACAGATTATATAACAGTGGTAACATGAATCAAATTAATGCATTATTTAATAAATATAATATCAAAAAATATACAAAAATTATTTTATCTGACGTTAGAGCAAAATTATACATTATCGGACATAACGGTACTTATATGTTAACAAAAAAGGCACATGTGTACACTGCGAAAAAATTAGTCATTATAAATGCGAATAAAGATAATCCTAAAGATCCTAAAGAAGATTATAATGTACACCCATTGACATTAGATTGTGAATATACCATTAATTTAGAGTACAGTGCGCATGTACTATTTCGTTGCGTGGCCTTTGACATCTTAGTTATTGGCCGTGTGAATAAACCATATAAAGGTTATAGCATTAAACCATTATATACAGAAATGGCATATGAAAAAGACACTGCCGAATATATGCACAGATTCAATGGAACCGTTTTTCGTTTATATCCATTTAAAGGCAATGAATGCTCAAAATTCAATGATAATGGTATATCTGTGCCATCGCATGACATTCATTATATATGTCAATGTAATGAGGCCTATGGTGTCGCACGTGTTTATAATATATCAAAGGATCATCCTAAGTATAAGGCTAATGAAAAGGATGAATATGCACAACAATTATATATTGAAACAGCAAATTGTGGAATTTCTAAATATTTAAATGAATTTTATTTAATTGATTTTGGCATAGGTTGGCAATTGCGTCCACAATATAAAAAAGTAATATGTATGCATAGAAATAGGCAAATTGGTATTGAATTTGAAACTGTCAAATTTAGGCATCACATGGGAAATTATCTGTACACTCAGTTCAAAAATTACGACGATATCTATAAACAGCATGGGCTTAAAAATGCTAATATCAGTGTATATAAACATCGAAATCATCATTCAATAGGCATTGTGCCTTTAAAAGGTCATTTAATTGCGCTTAACTCAAAAGGTGATAAGGAAATAATACGGGAAAATGGGAATGGATCCGAGAATTGGAATGGGAAATCATTGGAAAATTCGGGTGAAGCGGGAATTAACTTTTATTTATGCATTCAGTATTTAATTGTGATTAAAGAAAATATTAAATCACATTACAATAATAACTATAATATTGAAGGGTCAATTATGGCCATAGAATGTATTAAAAATTCGAGCATAGTGTACATAGAGGAGGGCCAAATGCACATTTTGTTAATTGGATATTATATGAGTATACTATTATTGGGGGGAAATAAATTTACCGTAAAAAAATTGCATCGAAATATTAATACAGCTCTATTCACTAATGAAGAAAAGTATGATAATACAGGGCGTTTAATTAGTACTGAAACACAATTAAATAATATTACGTTTATTAAGAAAAAAGATGTGCAAATTTTTGGTCAGGAAATTGAGTTTATGGATAAGGCTATGACATTACACAATGATATACCAAATAATGTGAAAAAAGGTGTCAATAGTGAGGTTGGAATTGCGGGTGAAAATCAAAAAGAGATTATGCGCAAATTTTCATATCAATATGTGCATTCAATAAAATTTAAACATTTTATTGATTATATTAAAATGAATTAAATATAAATTATTATTATTATTATTTATACATATTGTGTATATGTTATATAATATGTATATATATGTTAAGTATGTATTATGTAATTACGTGTATATCATGTAATATTAAGATTATTTTAAGAAATAAATGTTAAGATTTAAAAGTAATTTTTTTATTATATTAATTAAATATAAAATTAAAGCCCAAATGGACCAATCGCTGCGTTTATTATTTTTTATATATTTCGGTATTAATCTTTTTGTATTCCGATATCTTTTGCCACACTCTGTATATTAACATAGGAATTTTTTTAAAATATTTTTTTATTAAAAAATATTATATTAAAAAATTATTATAATTAAATTAAAGTTAATTTAAATCACTTTTTGTTGATATGTTTATTTCGACACTGTATATTTACATTATAATGTATTCCTCGGGATATAAGAGAGAAATGTGCGTATTTTTATGTATATTAATACTTATAATGTGCAATTAATTAAGTTCTTAAAATTATAATAAATAAATAAAATTAATATCACATTTATAGGAAAAAATGAACTTTTATTAACATATTATTTAATATTTTAATAAAATTTTACTAAATATTTGAACTCTTTATATGCATATATTTATCACGATATTTGTAAAGAGCACGTTTTTATAATAAAATATATTATTTTAATATAATTAAATTAAGAATTTTTAAATAATAATAATGATTGTAATTAATGGTCATTTTAAATCTATTATATTTTGAGGTGAATAATTATTAAATAATAAACGATAAAATTAAATAAAAATTAAATTTTTAAAATTATTTCTATTTTTTAGATGTGTCATCATATGCGTGTATACATTATATTATTTATGTCATTGAAACTGATGATATAATTGCGATATAATCTCTCGTGATATAATGAATATATAATGAATTCCATATACAAAACTACTGATAATTACCGCATGATATAAGTGCTAAATTAACGCTTAAAATGCAATAATAATATAATAATAATACAATAATTATCATTACAGTATTGAATGGTCAAAAGGATGGCTCTACGCACTTATATCTTTGGACATGCATCAATTGTCAATTTTAAAATATTTACAAAATTTATGTCTTTAAATTTAAACACATTTATATTAAAATGCCTATGATCTTATATCTCGAGATTTGTTTATTAATAAAAATAAATAATATTTAAATGATAACGAAAAAAACAGAAAAAGTACTTATATCTCGAGATGTACGATCATTGGTGTTAAAATATTTATATAATTTATTTTTATATTCTCTTATATCTTAAGATTTTACGATTAATATTATGATATAAAAATTACACATTTATCTCGAGATATAATTGACTATGATATTATACCTTAAGTTAGAATTCTCTTAAAATAGAGATGTTTGTGATTTGTGACTATATATAACTTAATTTTAGGTCTTATATCTCGAGGTATTTATAATAATTATTTTATAATAAAATTCTTAAAGATAAAGGTATAAGTAAGTAAGTATAAGGGTATAATATGTGAGGTAAGAGGGTATAAATATATGTTTATGTATAATTTATATTTTTTCATTAATTTTATTTTTGATCATGTGACAAATTTGTGGATTTTTAATTTAATTTTATTTTATTTTTAAATTATAATTAAAATAATTTATAATTATTATTATATTTATGTTCCGCATTTGTCACATCTCTGTTATTAATTAAATGTTTAATTAAAAAAAAATAATGTATTTTCATTCATTCATT
>JAQIXB010000631.1:0-15463 GCA_034697405.1 Mesoplophora pulchra | reverse complement strand
ATTTAAAAATGAAATTAATTTATAAAATTTTAGAATAATTAATATTAAGTATATTTAAAGGCACTTTAAATGCTTAAATTTAAATATTAAATAATAAAAAATAAACCGTGACTATTTATAAATATAGTAATAGTTATATTACTTTGAGAATTCATAATTTTTGCACTTTAATTATATTTATAAAATAATTTATTTTTTAAATAAAATAAATTAATAATAAATAACTAAATAATTAAATGACGCATAATTAATTATTGGAAATGCCTTTTGATTTTTGTGAATTAATTTTTTCCGATGATTTACCATTATGGTAAATGAATGTATAATATGAATAGAATATGGATCCGGCCATAGATATGTTCAGTCCGATAAAATTAGTGATGCTAAAAATGTAATCACCGCCGAGATACATGCCAATGTATGTCACTAGTATATTCTAAAATAAATAACACTTTAATTAATATATATTATCAAAAAAATCAAAAAAATTTTACCAAAAAAATTAATAGTTCAAAAAGAGAAAAGACATATTTCAAAATATCCTCATATTAAACTCTGATTCTCATATAACACTTTTTGTTTCATTATTACAAAGTGTAAGAATCATAAAAGACTCGGGATATAATGTCTTATATTTGCTAATCTCTTAACTCAGTTCTCTGTATGTGTTCATTTAATGATTTAAGTCCGGAACTAAAATGCGTGGTAAATGGTAATATTAGTAATTATACGTATATATTCATTTACATATTTTAATCAAAATTCAATTATCATATATGTACAGATGCGTGTGTTAAAGAATTGTACACTTTTAGACGTTAACAATTTTTATATTATAAGAGGTACAGTAAAACCTGATATGTTTAATGTAAATCAATTGAATTTGTGACTATATTTGAATTTTTAGCATGATTCTCTTTATATTTAAAATTTTCCATAATTTTCAATTAGTATTTTGTTTCCTTTTTATACACCTTTAGATATAATGATATAATCTGTTTTAATGTATCTCTTATAATATAAAAGTTATTAAAGTCTAAAAACGTACAATTCCTTAGTGCACACACTGTATTATTATTAAACATAAAATTTTAATTTTAGATTTTAGATGCAAAAGAATTTCAATATAATTACAAAATATGATAATAACAAATATATAATAATAACTTTCAATGAAAGAGTTTATAACTTTTTATTTAAAGATAATGATTTTTTCATAAAAAATAATATAATGAATGCATAATGATATAATAAATGAATTATGAATATAAAGGTTTTAGTGTATATGTAGTAATTATTATACTTAAAAAATACTTTAAATACACAAAAGATGATTCATATTTTTTGAAAAAAAAATTATTACGAAATAATTAAGAATTTTTTTTAAATGATATCTTTTGAATAAAATAAAAAAATGCACACATACTTTGAGACATCCGACTATAGTTGTAGTTAATGCTGAATTATTAGCGGTGCACAAAACAGTGGAATACATGAGTATAAATCCCATGAAACATGACAAAGAAAATGATACTAAAAATGCGATATTATTCCATTTATCAAATTCCGTAATACATTTTAAAAGATCACCGGTTAAATATGACAGCATTAGTAAAGGTATTATCATAAATAATGCATTATAATATAATAAACCATATTTTCCTAATTCCTGTATATATGATAAAAACAAAAAAATGTTTAGTATTTTCTATTAACTAATATTTAGACATTGTTTAAGACATAATACAATATAATTATCCATTAAAATATAAATGTAATGCATATATCTAATAATAACGCAAATTACAGATTATTTTCGATAAAAATACGTATGTATTCTGATAATATGCATGTGATCATCGAAATTTTAATGTATATATAAATATATATAAATCATTTTTGCGAATGATTTATTAATTGAAACATTAAACATAATGAATAAAACAAAAACATGTTATTTAACAATGATATTGATAGTAATAAAATGAGTAAATATTTAGAATATTTCTTTAATGCTATAATATTGATATTTTTAGTTAATGTTAAGTTATTATTGATATGCAATCAATGAGTACATACCCGTGAATCGAGTTTTTTCTTTACATATACACCATTAGCGGATGTGAAAAAATCATTGCCCAATACATAGGCATATCCCTCAAAATCAAACGCTAAATCATTTCTGTAATTAAATGTTTAATTCCTTTTAATTAAATCTGTGATAAGATATTACAAATTTTACACATTATTACTAAACATATACATGTATAATTAAATGTACATACGTATGTACTTAATTTTAATCTATACTTACATTGCAGCAATTATTGCACCTCCGACCATTGCAACAATAGTTAAGATTACAGTAGTATTTTGTACAATGCTAAAATAAAGAAAAATATACATATATATATCCATTAATTAATAATTCATTATAAAAAATTAATTATATTTACATATTACATTAATAAATCATTTAAAAGCATAAATCAATATTATTTGACTTAAAAATTATATACTTTTTAATGGATTAAAATAATGCTAATAATTTTATAGCATTTTAAAGCATAATACATATAAAATAAGACATACTTAAGTACTAAGTACTCGCCAATGAGTGTCATTAATATAGTAAATCGTCTAAGAACAGTGAACATCGGAAGACTGAGATGTTTAGTGCCCCCCAAACCACAGATGAGATTCCCCACGAAAAGCAATGGCAATGGGAATACCTGTGTTTAGTCATAGTTATTCTTTAATTTACTATTAAATCACTTAATTTAAATGTGATTAAACAAACTTTTTAAAGTATTCACGACACTCTTTCCAAATATATTATTATTATTATATTAAAATATACAATAAAATATATATAATAAAATGCAATAGTAATTTACTATAATTAATGTGAAAATATATCATTTTTTATAATTTTTATATTTTCAGAAAATTGTAAAAAATGGTATCGCATGAAATTTTCTTTTAATTATATCGTTTGTGAATAGTACGGTTTAGTACATTTTCACACGTATCGTATTAAATTCAATGGTTTATCAATGACCGAACATTATAATTGTGAATTAAATCAGAGACATAATAAAGCATATTTAATCGTAACTCATTTTTTCGAATATTTTATTATTTTATTTTCAAAACAAAAATTTAAGATATAAATATCGTTTTCGTCATCATGTTCATGATAATATGATAATTAAATTTTATGCATGAATTTTTAATGTAAAAATAAAATAAAATAAATATAATAAAAAAATATTCATTATATATTTGAGTAATGCTTAAATTATACAGTATGTATTGTTATAATAAGACATCAATGCTCACGTTAACGCTTATGCATGCGTATGTTTACGTTTATAATACTTAACATATAAATATATGCGCATTAAGCTGCGCATTGATGTCTAAAAATAAAAATACATACTGTATTATTGTATTTTAAAATTTAAAATTATTTTTTAAATTAATAACAGAATTTAAATTATTTTATAATAAATAATTTTATAATTTAATATGATAAACATGATTACTAAAGACCTAAATTTTACGCAAAATTTTTGACAAATTATTAATTTTTAAAAATTTTTAAAAATACTAAGGGTAATTTTATTTTCATTTTTTGAATTTTGTTCACGGCATTTTTGATGGCTTTTTTATGCAAAATTTTATACTTTTTTTGACATTCCGTTCATATGCAAATCGATTGTAAACTTTTATTGTAAATATGCTTTACATAACGTAAAATGACATATTCAATCGAAAAAACAATATTATAATAAAAACTAAAATCGGATAATTCAAAAACCCATTTATAAAAGAATTATTAAAAATATTAAAAAATGGATATTTTTCTGATTTTTAATGATATTTTTTAAAAAAATTTCATTTTTTTAAATGAATATTTTCAAAAAATGTTTAAAAATGCAATAAAAAAGCAAATTCAACCCAAAAAAAGCACAAAAAATAATTTGATTTTTTAAGAAAAATGAATCAAAAAATGCAAAATAAAAGCAAATTATTTTGGGGTCAAAATTTTTATATTTATGGACACATATTTAATTATTTCTTTGATATTTCTTAAGAAAAGGTTTTTTACGGCAATTTTAGGTCTCTAATTATTACATATGTTTAGAATATAAAAAAATTTAATTCAAAAGAACATATTTTTAAATGTTTTTTCGTAAAATAAAGTTTAATATTTCCCATTAAATAGTTCATGGCAATAAATATCATATGTCATTTAATTATATAATGACATTAAATATGTGCATTAATTGTATATAATTAATTCAATATAAATATTCCATAATTTTCGTTATCATTATTAATAAATATATTTAATTCTTAAAAATTTCCATATGTGCGTTAAAAACATGTTTTTGATATTAAAACTTAGTGTAAATTACAATTACAATTACCCTATAAACTCAGCACATCCGTAAGGATATCACATGCTAAAAGCATACATAAAATAGTTATCTCTTTTATTATTACTATTGTTTAACACTGTTTAAGTGTCCGAATGAACTGAGCAAAAGTATTATTATGAAATTAATATATAATATTAAATACCCTTTAACCTCATTATTTTGGGTGAATATAATGCGGATATAATACGCAATTATATCGGGGGATAAATCACGAATTTTTAAAACTGAAAAAATACTCATTTTAGGGTATTATATTGTGAGGTAAATACATGTTCGTTCATCCCATGATATAAGAACGGGTGTTAAAAATGAGGCAAAAGGTTAATGAAAATACAATTCAATGCATTCATACCTTAAATATAATTTCACGTGAAAAGTTTGGGAATGAAATGAATTTCATGGTTTTTGCGATCTGAAGAGTGACGATCGTCGCCATCATCTGACCGATGCCCAAAACGTGAAACGATGGAAACCTTTACATATATAAATCATTCATTAATAACACATTTAACATCAATTTAATTATACCCATAATTTGTGAGAATGATTTTGTTAATGACAATGATTAAAAATGATGATATCGCATAAAATAATGCCGAAAATATTCTTAAAAAAAAGCGATTATTATTATTCATCACCGAAGAAATGATAGTCTCTGATGATACATCTCTAATTAAAGGATCAGATGATGATGATAATGGTAATGATACGGATGATGATAATGATTTTGATTCTGATTCTGAATGATTAATAATTCCATTATTATTAACACATCCATTAATGGTTAATTTATGCTCTGACATTATATATTCTTTAATTATATAATTATCTTAAATTTAAATAATGATTGTATTTTCCATCGATGGTGACGGCACTATTTTCAAAGACATAAACTATCACTTTAGTAATGGTAATGTGAAAGTGGTTCTGTCACTTTCTTTCTTTATGATGATCGGAGTCTTAAATAAAGAGGTGCGACGATTGCATTGAATCGCACCAATAAAAGGCTCATATTATCTCATCCCTCAGTACACGTGATATCTCTAAACACTATCATCATACACATTAAAAACATTGAAATTTATTATTATGAAATACTAAAAAACAGGATTTTGAACATCATCATCATTCTCTATTTATAGTGTCAGAATGTGTCTTTTCATTTCATATGTTTTTTAATTTCAAAATTCTAAATCATTCATTCGTACCTTTAAATGTTTGCATTTTCTATAAATATTAACATTATAATAAACATCATTTAATAATGATATTTCATTTTATAATCATTTTGCATTTTTATTATCATCATTTTTCGTTTTATATTCATAGACATTGTATATTATATGATACAAAATTCGCATTAAATTCATAAAACAATAAAATGACATTTCAAATAATGAATCATAAACTTTATTTTTATGTTAAAAAATTTATAATTAAACATTAATGATAATGATAAATATTTAATGATAATTTAATGATAAAATATTAAATTAAATATATTAAAACATAAAAATAAATATTTTCATACATTTCATTATGTTATAAATTTTGTGAAAATTCTGCATTCATTTTCCTTAAAATTCGTCTATGAATTTCTTAAATAAAACTGTACATTCGTTTCACATGTGATTTTTTTAAATTTTAAAATCGTAAATAAACGAAAATTAATCGTAAAAAACATTTTAATTATAAAAATGTCTGAAAAAAGAAAAGAAAATTCCGATGATGACGATAACAGTCATGATGATGGTGATAATGAATTGAAACGTCATAATGAAAATGACGATGATAATGATAATGATGATGATGGCATCGGTCCGATGCCGATGAAAGTGAAGAAAAAGCGCGTCATTGAATATGAATCATTATATATTCGGAATTTACCATATTCCGAAGCGTATGAAAAGAGTTATATGCACAGAGATACGGTGACACATTTGGTCGTTACGGACACGGACTTTGTAATTACGGCGTCGTCCGATGGTCATATAAAGTTTTGGAAAAAACAGTCATTGGGTATTGAATTCGTGAAACATTTTCGTTCGCATATGGGCAATGTTCAGGACATAGCCATAAATTCCACGGGTGTATTATTAGCGTCCATATCTAATGATAAATCATTGAAAGTTTTCGATGTGATTAATTTCGATATGATTAATATGATAAAATTATCGTATATTCCATTACGATGTCAGTGGTGTTATTCTTCGGGTGATCCCATTCAGGTAATAGCTGTGAGTGATTCCCAAAGTGGTAACATATACACATATGATGGTACAGGCGATGGTAATGCCCTAAAAGTTATTGACCGTTTACATTCTTCGGCCGTAATTTGCATGAAATATAATGCTGTTTATTCGACGATGATATCTGTAGACACAAATGGAATGCTCAATTATTGGCAGAGTCATCGTAATGATTATAAATTTCCCGAAAATATCGTTTTATTCGATACAAAACTCGATACGGATCTTTATGAATATGCAAAGAACAAAACGGTACCGCATGACATATCATACTCAAATGATGGTAAACTTTTTGTGTCCATTTCGAGTGACCGCAAAGTCCGTGTCTTTAGATTTTTGACCGGAAAATTGATCCGTATTTTTGACGAGAGTCTGCAGCAAATGACGTCACTGCAACAGATGCAACAGCAATTGCCAAATATGGAATTCGGACGGAGAATGGCCATGGAAAGAGATTGGGAAAAGTCAGAGGCATTCCGATATGAAACGGTCACTTTCGATGAAAGTGGATATTTCATCATATATCCAACGATGTTAGGGGTTAAAATAGTAAATTGGTATACTAACAAATTAGTGAATATGCTGGGAAAAGGGGAAAACATCCGCGTGTTAAATGTGGCACTTTATCAGGGAATTCCCAATAAAACAAAAGCATCAGTTTCTGCAGAGATGAAAGCGTCGGATAATCCGACACTGGACGCGGCACATACTGACCCTTCAATATTTTGTACGGCATTTAAAAAGAACCGTTTTTACATATTCTCTCAGAGGGAACCCGAAGATTCAACGGGAGATTTGACCATAGATCGCGATGTATTTAATGAAAGGCCGTCGCGTGAGGACATAATCGCCACGACCGAAGCACCGTCACAACAAAAGCTTTGGGACATTTGCATCATTCACACGACTTTAGGGGACATTCATTGTAAACTCTTTTCAAAGCATTGTCCTAAAACAGTGGAGAACTTTTGTGTCCATAGTAAAAACGGTTATTATAATGGTCATATATTTCATCGCGTAATTAAGTTGTTCATGATACAGACGGGAGACCCGACGGGCACAGGTACCGGTGGTGAATCGATTTGGGGCGGGGAATTCGAAGATGAGTTTCATCCTGACCTTAAACACGACAAACCCTATACCTTAAGTATGGCAAATGCGGGTCCGAATACGAACGGATCACAGTTTTTCATAACGGTGATCCCCACCCCATGGTTAGACCATAAACACACTGTATTCGGACGTGTCACTAAAGGCATGGAAACGGTACAAAACATTAGTAATGTAAAAACGAATCCGAAAACGGATGCACCATATGATGACATAAAAATCATAAACATCAGTCTCAAGTAATTTAACATTCATTAACATTTATTTTTAATCATTTTTTAATTAAAATATATCTTTATTTAAATTAAATGTCATTTTTTAAAATAATTATGTAATAAATATTTAATTAAAATAAATTTAATAAATATTTAAAGACAAAAATGTGATAAAATAACAATTTGGGACTGTTACTATTTAAGTAAAATAATAAATTATTTATGAATAAATAATACATTAGAACTTTGGTAATCCGAACATCTCAGGTTTGAAATGATTAAGTGATTCGATGACAATGGTCGCTTTTTGAAGGCTTTTGTCTAATTTAGGATCGGGTATCATGACACATCTGAATCCGGCAGTGATGGCGCTTTCGACACCCGTCGGTGAATCTTCGAATACTAAAACATTCTTTGGATCGGGCTTTGGATCGAATCTTTCGGCGCACACAAAGTAAGGATCGGGATACGGTTTATTTCGTTTAACATCGGGATCATCACCCGCTTTTACTATATGATGGAAGTATTTTCCCTCAGAAAAGAAATCTCCGAAATGTCGCACTTTTAGCGAATACGTGTATTGGGTACTGCCCGTACATATAGCCATAGGTACATTGTGATCATGTAAGTGTTTTACTAAACGTTTAGCCCCCGGCATAAGACTGCATCCCTCACCTATGCGCGTTTCGAACTCTTTTAACGTCACTTTAATGTATTCATCCATAGTTAACGGTAATCGCGTTTCTTTAATAACGATCGGAGCCGATAATGAAAAATGTAATCCCAAAATCTTTTGACGGACATCCCATGCCAATACCCGACCGTAACGCTCACACACTGCCGCTATCGCATGTGTAAAATAACACTCCGAATCTATGAGAGTACCGTCCAAATCAAACACCACGTGTGTCACACCGTCTCTTATAGCCTCAGACATCTGCGCTTTGAAATTCCAATCTAAACATTCAATGACATTTCAATATATACTTTCATTTTTAACATTCATTTAATATACCGTTTTATTCGAAAATGAAAATGATGAAAATCTCAGTTTTCACTTTTAATGCATTTTTAATTTTTCATTTAAAATATAATTAAATTTCATAATAATTTAAATATAAAATTTGAAAATTAAAGGAAAACATATACCGGTTTTTATGACATTTATATATTTTGGTTTTTTACATATGACATAATCATTTCAATAATAATACGTCATGTCATACATTGAGAATCATATATTAAGAGATATATGTGCTTTGAAAGTATGATTACAGTCTCTTAAAGTATGCTGTTCACTGTAACGTTACAATACATATGCATTTAAAGAGTACACCTCTTAAGAGCTCACAGACGTCACATATAGAGATGTGCACCTCAAAACCGTTAATTTTTGTATGTCCGAATTAACCGGATGCGGTTATTATTTTACCGCATTATTACTTTCTTAAGTTAGGTTAGATGAGGTTAGGTCTCCGTTTGGCGAAAGACCCTGTATTTTAATATATTACATAATACAGAGTCTTTAAATAACTTTTTTTTTAAAATATTCGGGTAAAAAATGAAAGTGATTCCATAATATTTTGAAGTTTAGGCTCAAGGCTCAGGTGCGCAAAATTTTGAGCATAGGCTCAGGCTCAGGCTCGTAGTTTCTGAGCCTATTCTATTCGCTATATTATGAGTATATTATATGACTAAAAATATAATAAATAAATTCATACGTACTTTTAAATGTTTAAAAAAATTATGTCATTAATTATTTAATAAATGATATAAATAAATTTTAAATAAAAACTTTTATACCGTAATAATATTGAGTTAAATATGATATAAAGAAATTAAATGAATGTCTTTTTTATCGTTTTATTGTAATCACACTGTAGTAATATTTAACATACTTTTATAATGAAACACTTTATAATCATAAACAATGTTATCATATTTCGAATTAATATTTTTAATAATTTTTAAAAAATATTAAAAAAGATGATTATTTAGTGTTTGTTTAGCTTTACAATGATGTACATGCATAAGAAGAGGTAAATATATATATGAATATATTGTGTAATTACTATTTAATGCAATTTACTATAAGAGAATAGATATTCAAATAAATTGTTATCATCACTAATAGTGATTCACTATAGCAAAGTATTGATATTAATAATATCGATTTTAATGAAATGTTTAACTAAATACATACATACTCAATATATCGCTATAATAAACAAAATTTCAATGATAAAATTTAAATGCATTAAAGTATTTGTATAGTATTAGTTATGGCGAAATTTACATCATGTTATTTTTTGTTCATTTTCATATTAATTAATTTTATATTAATAATTAATTCATATGAAAGAGTGTGTTACTTTAAAGTTCAAAACACTGAATCCATTAATGTATCATTAATAAATGGATCATTATGTACTCATTTAATCGTGGGATTTGCGTCTGTAATTAACAAATCCATTGTCATTGATGATGATGTACAAAAACAATACGCAAATGCCGTTCATTTAAGAGATTCATATCCCCATTTAAAAGTAATGCTATCGATTGGCGGCGGCGGTAATAATGACGGTTTCCATGAGTCATGTGCCAATCGATTCAATAGAGCAAAGTATACACACTTTTAGTACTTTTAGTACATTATTGTTTATAAATATCCATTTACCTCTTATCCATTATATGTGACTTTAGCTCAGAAAAGCATAATTTTTTGTTTCAACTTTCATATTTCATGAAAGTAAACCTCAGGATATAATTACAATTACATACTTCGTATGCTCATTATGCTCATATGTTTATATGTTATGCTTTTTTGTATTTCTGAGGCTTACATTTAGAGGTAAAAGGATAATACTCAATTAGAATATTATTTAAAAAAATTAATTAAATATTTATTTTAAGATTCATTTATTCAGTTCTTTTAACACTTTTTACATATGATTTCGACGGTATCGATATCGATTGGGAATTCCCATCATGGAATTCACCATATTCTGAGGATAAAGATAATTTCATTGAACTTTTGCATGTAAATAAACTTTATCATTATATTAAATATTAATAAATATTATTATTAAATTTTATTAATTATAACTTTTGATTTCCTAAACCCATTGAGAGCCTATTTATTTATTCATATGCTTTTTGTAAATTTTGATATGATATCTATGAATTTTGATTATTTCGGTATACCCTGTATATGTTATGAATATGTTGCCCTTTTACCTCACTTTTTAGACCCGGTTTTATAACGCAAGATTATAGTGGGGGATCTTATATCTCAAGGTATAGCACAGAGTCTATATTGCGAATTTTTAAATCATAATAATTAAAATTAAACTATAAATTAAATATATATGATACGATTAGTTATTAATTGATTAATCGGATTTTTGGAATTTCCTAAAAACATTGGGAACATTGGAATTACTAATGAATTTAGTGATTTACAATTTAAAATGAATTTTAAAAATTAAAAATTTTATTTATTTCTATTAAAATTCTTAAAAAATTTTAATTTTTAAATATATTAAAGTATTAAATCATAATAAAAATATACATGATTTAGGAAATGCATAACGCGTTTACGGATTCTGAAAATGTATTATTAAATGGAAAAAGGCTTTTGCTGAGTGTGGCTGTGTCCGGCACTTTTAACGTAATTAATGCGGCATATAATATAACGGAAATGGCAAAATCCGTCGATTTTATTAATCTCATGGCATATGATTATCATGTATTCGCATGGTATTGGCCATTCACGGACTTTAATGCACCGTTATTCAACCGAAGCACAGAAAAGAGTTATTTCCAATATTTAAACGTAAATTATTCTGCAAATTATTTCCATAATAAAGGAATGCCCAAAAATAAGATAATGATAGGAATTGCAACGTATGGATATGCCTATAAATTGGGGGATGAAACGCATAATGATGTCGGTTCCGCCGCTATCGATTCTTTAGGTGATGTGACGTATTCAGATATATGCGAATTATTAACGAATGTTTCGACACATAAAGAGTTTAATTCAGAGGCAAAAGTGCCGTATTTATATAATGGTGATGTTTGGATTACGTATGATGACGAAGAAAGTGTCAAATTAAAAGCCAATTTTATTAAAGACAATAATTTTGGGGGATCCATGACTTTTGACCTCAATTGTGACGATTATACTTTAAAATGCAATAAAAGTACTAAATTCGTTCTTCAGTCAGTCATTTATAACATATTAAAATAGTTTTTTATTTTTAAATTATAAAATACATAAAAATATTAATAAAATAATATTAATGTTATTCTTTTTATGTGAATATGATTTTATGAATCTCTTTAAAGATATTTAGTATCAAATGATTAATTTTATACTTTTTTAAGACTCTCTTAAGAAATATATTAAAAATTTTGAATAATTTAAAAGCATAATTTAAAATTTTAAACACAATTTAAACGCAAAAAAACTATATAATCATATACATGTATATGCATATAAAACGTATGAATATTAAAATAATATATTATGACATATATTAAAATATGATTCATTTTTAATAAAATTTTTCAAAAAACGGACAAAATGTGGATATCATCGAAAATGCGCACTTTTGCGGAATAACAGTGAAATGCGGAATTTCCGAAAATGTTTCAATGCATATTTAGGATCCCATTGATTCGTGAGGAATTCCGCAATAATCGCATCTCTGATATATTAAAAGTTAAAATTTAAAAATATAATTTAATTCCAAACGCATCGCGATTCATAATATTTGATCATTATCTTAGGCCCTAAAATCGTTTGAAAATTAAAATTTTATAATAAAATATACATAAATGTAAAAATATATTTCAAATAAATACACGGTGTTTGAAGTGCTCACCGAATATGAAATGCGATTATTCTAAATGAATAAGGAATTTCAGGAATTTCAGGAAAACCTTTTTACTCAAATTTCAAAGAATAAATGCCATTTAATGTGATATTATCATTTTAAAGATATTTTAAAACAGAATCTAATGGTATATCACACGATAGGATTAAATATACAGAGTGTGAATGACATTTTTTGCATAAAAATTTAAAATTTTATATTCTTTTAATTATGCGTTTTTTTAAAATTTTAATTTTAAAAACTTTATGCAGTAAATGGCACCTTTTCCTTGAAATTATAGTAAAAAGGTTTTCCTGAATTTCCTTAAATTCCTTATTCTTTTAGAATAATCGCATTTCATATTCGGTGAGCCCTTTAAACACGGTGTACATACATAATTTATTAGAAATGTCATTAAAAATTCGGTTATAAAATATTTGTGTTTTTTCCTTATCCTTTGACCATTGCAAAATGTGAATTATTTTCCGATTTCCGTTATGACGGCATATGAATGATGCGATGATTTTTTTCCAAAAAAAGCATTTTCCGGAAATGGTGTCTTCAGTCAGAAACGGTCCGACATTCAGTATTTCGCCATTATAATCAATGGATACATATTCATTATTTAATAAATGATCATCGGATTTTTGTCCATTTTCATATTTAACTTTTAATTCGTCATTTATCATATCATTATCATTATCTTTTGATTTAAAATGATTATTATCATTTTTCGATTCATTAACAGTTTTATCGATCATTAAATTGTGTTTTTCATTTATTTCGCACGTGATACGTATTGAATTATCATTATCATTATTATCAGCATCATGTGAATTCAGCGCATTTTTAACGTGATTTAAGAGATGCGATTTCTTCGGTTTAAATGTCATATTTAATGATTTACAATTTATACGGTATTTTTTGGTATAATTCCGCGTCAAAACACGTGAATTCACACGGTAAAACGCGCGTGTATTGGGATATGTCCGCATAAACCTGTGTTTTTGAATTAACATTTTAAAATTATTCATTTTAAAATCATAAAAATCAATTTTTAAATATAAAAATAATGATTTTTATGTTTAATTTTATTTTTATATAAAAAATCGCATTAAAATAATGTGATGATGATACTGTAAAAGTATTATTTTACGTTTCAAATCTTTGTTTATAATATACCGTTTTACCTCAGTTTTAAGACGCATTTTAGCGTGATGTGTGCTTAACTTTTTAAGATTTGAAAAAAGTGCTCATTTTGAGGGGTCTTAAGACCGCGAATTATAAGACACCATTTAAAAAATTAGCGATACAAAACCCGGTCTTATATCTCGAGGTATAAGAGCATTAACCCTGCGCTAAAAGCAAAAAATGAGGTAAAACTGACATATAATATAATACAATGAAATCTCATTAAAGGCAAAGCTTTAAAATGTATTTGAATCAAAAGCATTTTCAAAAAAAATTAAATTTTAAAAAATTAAACATTTTAATATAAAAATTAAAAAAATGAAAGAAAATGTTAAGTATTTTATGTTTTACTCTCATTTATGATTATTAAATGCACTTTTTTAATGCGTTTAATTATAATTAACATTATAAATAGTATTTAATAATGAGAGTTTCGGTACATTTATATTTTTATTTTGTAATTATCACATGACCATTGCTAAAGAATAAAGCATAAGAGAAATTGTAACGTATAAATACAGTTATAAATAACATAATATTAAAATTTTATGTAAAAATTAATTAAATGATTTAAAATATATATTAAAAAACGGTAAAGAAAACGCAACAATGGAATCATCGAATATCGAAGCGGTGAATATTGAAACTCATCATGTATCACGTGTCCGCGTTTCATTCATGTCAAAGGTCAGACGTTTGATATCATTGAATTTTGTGATATTTAATGGGATCCCTTTGGTAATGATCATTCTTTTCTTTTCGATTATGGCATTGTCCATAATGTCATTCTTTTGGGTCATTTATATGAAGATAATAATCGAAATGTCCACATTCACACATTACGATAATTTCTTTTATTTAATTTATTATGGTATTTTAGCGTCATTAATCGCTGCGGTGTCACCATTCATGAGCATTAAGATATTTCCGTCCGAAAATCAGTTTTGGACAATGATCCGAAAAATCGGGGCTCTCTTTTTATACATCGAATTTCATGGATCCATTCATTTCATCCTTTCATTGAATCAAATCATTGAAATCGTCGATCACGATTATGGTATTATAAAAATACGGTAAAACCATCTTAAGACGGAATCATTTGAAAATAGAAATTCTTCGTCTTAAAGAGGTTTTACTGTAATTATAAATTTCAATGTTACTCTTTTACCTCACTTTGTATTGCACTTTCATTTGCATTTAATTAAAAAGTGGGCACAGCCGAAATCTAAAGTTTTTTTAAACACATTTTGTTTGTAATTATATCCTGAGGTATAATTTAGGTATACCTGAATTTGTCATAAAACCCTTCAAATAAAATTGAGGTTAAAGAGTATTAAACATTTATGAAAATAAATTATTTTATACTGAAT